>JAPVLO010000161.1:3000000-3297500 GCA_027257055.1 Cephalopachus bancanus | reverse complement strand
ACTCCCAGTCTCCTCTTTTCCATCAAAATAGTCCTACCTATAATTTTCCAAGGGTATGATGAAAATAAATTTCACAGAACATTGAAGATGGGGTGGGAGTTATATGGCATGGCTGTGTAATTAACATTGATCAAGTTCCTTCTGTCTGCCAAACACGGTGCTAGGCACTGTACTTCCATTTCTCTTCTTTAATCCTCCCAACAAGCTTTAAAGCAGATATCATTTAACTCCACTTTATAAATCACAAAATCAAGCCTCAGAGAGAAATCTGCCCAAAGTTATCCTTCTAGTGAGCCTTCAATCTCAAGTTTGTCTGTGGTTATACCTAACCTCTTTTCTGTAATCTTTATTGCTTGTTTAGCTCAAAGAGTTTGGGCCAATGCTGATAACAATGTCAACCATTTTACTTTCATTCATGCACTAACCCTACAAATATTTATTGAGTATGGATACTAAGTTTACTATGCATTGTAAGATGTGCCATTCCAAGGGACCCACAAAGTGGGAGAATAGCAGAAGTAGCCAAAAAAGCATGACAGTGCAGGAGGACTTACGGAGGTGGGGGAGAAATAAAACAAGAGACAAGACTGCACGATGGTAGACTGGGACATATTGTCAAGGGCCTGAGTGCCCTTGAACACTAAGAAAACTGTACTTGGTCAAAAGTCAACAAGAAGTAGAAAGTAAAAGAGAAGAAATCAGACAGGGGATGGGTATGCAACAAGAAGACACAATAAGTTCACAGAAGAAAGGGAGGAGGATATAAAATGGGAACAATACAGAGCATAACCACAGTTGGGTCCACACAGTCTTAGAAGAAAACAGAGAAGAATGAAGAAGAAGGTGGCTATCACAAAGTTAAAAGAATACTCAGTGGGAGTGAAGGCATAGGAGAGGTGAAAGCAGAGAGGAGGGTAGTCAAGTGGTGAAGTAGAATTCACAATCTTGCAGGTGGACCCTTTTCTAAGTAAAGATAAGATTGAGGTCTGGTTATTTGTGTTGATTTTGGAACAGCAGGGATGTTCACTGAATATGAATAAGTCAATTAATTACCTTTAACAAGAGGTTGCCCAGGTATAAGCTCTCCTTATACAAGTCCAGTATAGTATGTTGAATAATACCTGTCTTCATAATATCCACATACAGGTGCTAATGGAAGGGAGGACCTTGGAGATGGAAACACCTGCAAAACGGGCCTAATCATCTGAGCTGACAACCAACCACTTTATTTAGGAGTGAGCAAGGATTGAAACTTGTATGAATCATAACTCAGTTATCTCCAGGCCAGACCTGTCTAATCCACTTTCATGGGCAGAATACTCAAACAGGTTGAACTTCCATCCAGGTATCTCTGGACTGAAATGTCCAAACACATTCTGATTAAAACAAGAAATGGGCATGGCTACCATTGTTTCCCACTCCAAGGTACCTGGGTGCATTTGAGAAATATCTCATCCTTCTCAGTTTTGAATCTTCTTTTTATCTGAACCACTTTCATTAGCTGCCAAAGAGTTTTAACAAGTTTCTTTAGTTTTGTTTTGAGGCAGAAAAAAAAGAATGGAAGAGAGACATGTATCAAAATAACCAGCTTTAACAAATGGCTACTGGTTTAAAAATAGTGTAGGGGTTTAAGTTTTTGCCTTTATCTCGGTGGTTGACCTTGCTAATACAGTATGTAGATCTCTTGCCAACTAATCGGCCGACTGTAAAGCACGGCTTCAAGCTGTGGTCAATGATCTGTAACAGGAATGAATGAGAGGGTTTTAGCAGCCAGGATCTGTAGCCTACTATCTGTATCTGACAGCTGTCACCCTCTCTGCAGAGGCCAAGGCCTAGACCTTCATTTAAA
This sequence comes from Cephalopachus bancanus, assembly GCA_027257055.1. Taxonomy (NCBI): domain Eukaryota; kingdom Metazoa; phylum Chordata; class Mammalia; order Primates; family Tarsiidae; genus Cephalopachus; species Cephalopachus bancanus. Next base: position 3,295,651 of record JAPVLO010000161.1, on the reverse strand, counting down.
AGCAGCATTGCTGATCAGATTACTGGGACAGTGTGTCAAAACTGACTGCGCTGAACTAGGGAGACAGAAAGTAAATCTATAAATAGCCGTCTTGCTGCCTCCATGAAGCACTGAAGGGTAACCAATATTGAGTAGCAAATGCAATGTTTAGTCTTTGCAGCCAGTAGGATACAACTGCAGCCAGATCAGAAGCCTTGCTCTATGATATAATGTAATGGAAAGACCAGTTTTATGGGCAAGAATTTAAAAGAGTTACATTCTTGGCAATGGTAATGGTCAGAGAGCAATAATTGGTTTGAACCAACTTTATGAGCTAACAAGGTTCCCTAGCACTTAATAATGTCCTCAGGGCACAGGGACTCAGCAAGTCACCTTTCCCATAATGCGCTGGCTGCCTGTTTCTGCCAGTCCATGGGGACCGCCGGTGTTGAAACACAGAGAGTGATAAAATAAGAGGCTCTCCATTTGATATCTATTATAGATGTCAACTGGGTCTTCAACCAGAACAGCTGCGCAAAGTACTTGGGGAGAGCAGAGCATCATGAGGGTGAGTTATCTATATACCATGCTGATAGCACGGCTTAGACACTGGACATTACTGGGTTATAAATGAGGCAGCTGACATTTTATAGTATGTACCAACTCTTCCAAGAACCGTTTGTCACTCTTCAAGGTTTCCGCTGATAAAACTGGGATGTCTAAAAATTTGTCAACAACCACAGAAAGTAACCCTGAGGTCATGTCAGAGGGTGAAAAAGAATGTGCTTACTTGGCATTCAGCAAACACACAAATGGAACACTGGTGACAACGGTGTTTCAAAGGTCTTTCCAGGTTGCACAGGTGCCAATCAGCTCTGGTCTGGCTGCCAAGGATATGGATGTGGAGATGGTGGATTCGGGAGCAGTGCGTAATAACCAAGCCATCACAGGCCAGGCATAGGTGAGTGAGACCTCAGATCCCAACACAGGCACTGGGGTCTTGCAGGATGAAGCAAACAGGTGTCCTTAGTCTGCCCACTGGAGACCACTCTTCACTTGGGTGAGTACATAAGAATTAGGCAAGCGCTTTTTTCCCAAGGTGGGTCCAATTGCCCTGGCCCTTTTGTGAAAAGTTCAACTTAAATACTAAATTTAAAAAAAAAAAAAAAAGGCGGGCTTGGTGGCTCAGCCTGTAATCCCGGGCCTTTGGGAGGCTGAGGTGAGTGGACTGCCCAAGCCCATGGGTTCAAGACCCGCCTGGGCAGCGAGACCTCATCTCTACAATAAATCAAAAAATCAGCAGGGCACAGTAGCGCATGCCTGTAATTCGACTACTCGGAAGGCTGAGGCGGAAGGATCACCAGAGCCCAGCAGGCGAGGCTGCGGTGGCCGGGAGCGGCCATTGCACTCCAGTCTGGGCGACAGAGTGAGACTCCAACTCAAAAAAAAAAAAAAAAAGAAAACATTAAAAAAACAATATTAGTAATAGCTAACACTTCCATATACCAAGCACTGAGAGATTTATGTGTATAACCCATTCAGTCCTCACAACCTGATGAGATAGCTACTTGCGTTATCCCTAGTTTACCGATGAAAACTGGAAACACAGAAAGGCTAAATAAACTTCTCAAGGACACAGTGCAAAATCAGGATTCAAATTTAGGCAGGCTGACTCCAAGCTACTACATTTATTCTTCCTTGACCCCCCAAAATTGTCCCCTTAAGAAGATACCATATTAGAACGTCAACATGTGCAAATAAAAGATCAAAATGACTTTTCAGAGCTATGTAGGAATAAAAAAATAAGGAGGAAGAACAAAAGACCATCTGTTCTGATGGCTCTGTGACTCGAAGTATTTATTCTGCAGCATTCATTCCACACACATTTCCTAAGCACGCCTATCTCCAGGCACCATGTTAGGCTGAGGGTTGTAAAAATAAACAAGAAATAACCTCTGAGAAACCCAGTCCAGTGTTTTTGTTCATACAGTGCCTTTCTCCTAGAATGCTATTTGCTTTGGCCTCTTCAGACATTAGAAAACACTTTGACCTAAGGAACACAACTGGGGTTCGAGGCATGTTGTAGGCAGGGACAGCAAGGAGGAGCATCTGCAGCTCTGTTCCTGGCTTGTGAAAACAATCACAAGAAAGGGCTGTGAATAAAAACGAGTAGAAAAGCCTTTAGACTGACACTCAGGCCTGTCTACACCATGGCAGCTAGTCATTTTGGGGCTCCTGCTGGCACTTCATGCTACCCAGAGAGTAGGATGAAGTTAAAAAGTTACATGTGTTCCTTGTCTTTAAAAGTGTCACACTGGTTTTCTGTCACTCTCTTGGAATCCCTGATACTAGAGCTGTGAAGGGGTAACTGGAGATCAGTTAATTCAACCTCCTTCATTTAATGGCTCCGAAAGCAGGGCCCCCAAAAGGTTAAATGGCTTGCCTAAGGACAAAGAGCCAGAATGGTAGAGTCAGGATAGGACCCCAAGTCTGGGAATCCTTAATGGAAATACTTTTTTTACAACCCTATATAGCTGTCCATGGAATGCAGTACTCTGAAATCAGTAAATTCAATCAAGTCAAACGTGTGTTTTGAAAAAAGTCAAGAATGAAGAAATAGAGTTTGAAGAACATTCAACATTCATGAGGTGTTCCCATTTCAGGTCACTGGAGACATTTCTCTGGTGAAAAGGTTTTCTTAATAAAGGGTTTCATTGGCCAGTTGGATCAAGACATGCACACACTTATATTTTGCTTCTAGCAATACCTTAAACCCCCAGTTAGGTAAGTATAAAAAAAATGGCAATGGCCTTGAGAGTGCAGCATGGTTTATACATGGCATACACATCTTTGAGGATTTGGAGAAATCTACAAGGGATCCAATGCTTTTCCACCTATTGACATTTACAAAGCAGTTTAAATCATGCATGAGAGGCCTCAGGCACATGCAGTTCACAAAACATAACTCTGAGCTCCCAGGGAATTTAAGCTGACCAACACTCTTTATTAGAACCGACAGTGAAAGACAGCTATTGCGAAATTCGTACCAGAAATGCAATACCAAGATGACAGCCTTAATGCCAGTGGATATATTATGTAGATTACCTGACTCAAATCTTTCTTGTTAAATAAGTTTCATGCATTCTTTTTTTCTCCTCAAGAATATCCTTCTGGCTTCACTAGGGGAGTATTCTTTAAGTTCTTTGATCATTCATCTGTTTTTCAATATTTTAGACATGCTAACTTAGCACGAAAGATCAGATGGAGATATTTAAACAGTGGGAAACAGTTAAACCTTTAAATGAACAACAGAGCTGAACCACAAATTAAATATTTCAATGTTATTTTTCATATACTGTTCCAATATTTAATAGTTTCTAAAAAGAACTATTTTCCTTAGGCTGATCCATTCTGGATATTCAATTCTCATGTAATCTAAGAATTTATATATGTATATGTGTGTGTGTGTGTGTGTGTGTGTGTGTGTAATTATAAATTAAAGATAATTTTAGATGGGTGCTTTTACAGGCCACAAACTTCTAGGAAATAGGTCCCAATAAAAACTAGACAGGACAAAGGACAAGAAGCCCAATTTTCCTCTCTAAGCTTCATAGATATTGAAATACAATGCAGATATTTTAAATTCTGCTTGACCAGGAGACAGAAGGAAGAGGTCAACACGACTAAGACCAGAAAAGGAAGATGTTGGTAACTTGGCACTGGTGGAAGTTGGCCAAAGGCAAATTTGTCAGAGGCTGAATTACAGTAAAAATGCTATTATTTGGAATTGTCTTCGTTTCTGAATGGGTCAGATTATGTGCTTCCTATTCTAGACTTTCCAAACTGCCTCAACTTTACATACACTGTAAGGTTATTGCTATTTAAGTGGCAGCACTTTGTTCCTAGGGGACTACCTTTTCTAAGCAACATAATAACAATAAATTAAACACAACTAGATACATGCTTCTATAGTCAAGGTTTATGTCACTTGGAATGTGCTCAGTGTGTGTATCGTATATATCTGACTGCCTTGAACTTGCTTATCTCTTGTATTCAAATAGTTACAACAAAGGGGATCCAGAGTCTGTGAGCACAGAGCTTTGTCTGTAGTCTCAGTAAATCATATACTACCCTCATATAATTAAATATTTTTCAAATATAGGGATGCTTCAGTAATTATTAAAGTACATTTTCCTTTTAAAAGCAGAGCTGAATTCATAGTAGCCTTTTATTCCTTATGTATTTTTATGGACAATTTCCATAAAAGTAGAGAGAACAGTATTATAAATTCCCATCTGCCATTGCCCAATAATTATCAACTCATGGCCAGCCTTGTGTCATCTATACTCTACCCATTTCCACTACTCTCACTTTTTTCAGACAATTAAAAAACAAACCTCAGATGTTATATCATTTTATCCATATGTATTCCTGTATATGCATTTTGTATCTTTAAAATTATAAGATGATACAGGTACAATTATTACTATGTAGGGACCTTTTTTTAACATTTAAAAATTATCCTCATACTCAACAAACAAACAAATTAAAGAACCTCTTTACTAGATGCTTCCATGGGTCTCAATCATTTGTTCAAGTTCAAGAGCTGAGAATTTCTAATCTTTAGAACCACCAGAAACTAGCAAGATGTATGTAGTTGGTGTTTCATGAATGATCTTCAAATGATTTCCTGAATGATACTCATTATATATGTAAACATAAATACACTGAATTATTGTCATCAAAGCCCAGTACTAAAAATATTGAGAGAGTTAGCTTGAAATAAAACCACCTTAAGAGGATTACTTTTCGTGCTGAATAAGAGATACATCATGTATCCTGTCATATAAGTAGTAAACATAATTTCACACCCCACAGGCAAGCCATTCTTTCAAAAGATGATAATAAGGAAAGTGCAGATATATTTCTATGTGCTGGGTATAAAAATACACAGTGGTGAGCATTCAAGATCATGTGCAACCCATAAGTGACCCTTCAGACACTGTATATTGAGAAGATTGAGGCAGTCTGACACCCTACAATCATCTAAATAAACTTCCAAAAAGCTGTCTTTTCTGCTTATAGATATCTTTAAAAAATCATAGCACTAACTGTATTATTTGATCTTAATAGAACTGACAGCTGATGACATAATGCAAGAAAAATAATCTACTAGTGACCTCAAATGCAATCACAAAGACATTAGGCTAATGGAAGTGAAATCGTTCATTGCATAATGATTTTACTTTTTTATTTCAAATTAAAATAAAAAGCCAACCTAAACCTTCCTCAATATATTACATTTGGAAACTAACCACAAAATACTTCCAGAAAAGGGGTTTATTTCAGAAAATCCATACACATTTTGATTTTTTTTTCAAGAGAAACAAGCTTTCTATATCACAGGGTGGTTAAATGTGGAAAAAAATGCAGCACTGATATGAAATAAGTGAAAATCATTGATCTGAAATAGTCTATAATTACCGTTTTAAGGGCAGAACACCTGTTTCACTGAGGGAACATACATATGCAGTACATTTCCTCACTATAATTATGAGAGTAAATGATGTCCCACAGTTTCTCAATTTCCATCTTTTTTCTCTGATTTTCAATACTGCAGGTGGGCAGTGAGAGAAGCCCGTTTGAAAGAATACCTGGTAGACCCAATCCCACTCCCCCATCCCCTGAAAGTGGAGTACTGCTCTTTATTTTCCATCCAAACACATCAAGAGTGCACAAGGCAGATCTTAATAATACATAAACAGGATAATACCCTGAAGTGAGAAACAGAGCCCATTAAGATAGACAAAACCAGTGAGCTCTTCAAACACCTTTTTCTTTAAAAAACAACAACAACAACAACAAAAAACCCCAACTTATCCTATCAAAAAAACAAGCTCAACAGGGAAACAATACATCTAACTGGGAATAAGAATATAGGTGGGATTAATCAAAGATGTCTCATAGCATCATAAACACCTCTTGGTACTTTGGAAAAAGCTACTGTATTTCATTTCAACATTTGGTGGTAAGAGACATTTAGTTTCTTACAATTTCAGAGAATACCCCCACTGCTAGGGAGTACCCATAGCTACACCAGGGAATAAGCAGCACTTAGTTCAATTTTCAACGATAAAGGAAACCCCACCCTTACAGTAGCCTGCCAAATGACTAGTCACTGCTTAGTGACGGAGAGCTTATTTGTTCCTAAGATAGTCAATTCCATCTTCACATAGCCCCACTTTTAGATTTTGGCTCAATACAAGGAAGAGCTTTTTGTCTCCTTGTAGTTTCAACTCATTTTTCCTAGTTCTTTCCTTAGATATCCCAGAAGATGAGTCTAATCTCTCTTTCATCTGAGAGAATATTAAGTACTGCATTCCAAAAAGTCATTGTATTCTTCAAATCTCTTCTCCATGTAAATATTTATAGTCACTTCAAAAGTTCATAGTACATTGCTTCAAAAACATCTTAATCACTGGGCTCACATATATAATCCCAGCACTTGGAGAGGAAGAGGTAAGAGAATTATCTAAGCCCAGGAGTTCGAGACCAGCCTGGGCAACTTGGTAAGACCTGGTCTCTACAACAAATCAAAAAATTAGTCAGGTATGGTGGCAGGTGCCTGTAGTTCTTCCAGTTGCCTGGAAGGCTGACGTAAAAGGATCATCTGACCCCAGCAAGTCGAGGCTGTGGTAGGGTAGCTGTCAGTATACGACTGCACTCCAGCCTGGGTGACAAGAGTAAGACTCTAATTTAAAAAATACTTAGTCATCGTTTGCTTATTCATTTGTTTGTTTGTTCATTCATTCACCAGGTAAACACCTATAATTATTCCAACTGTGACTCCTAACACATGGCTTCAAGAATATCTTATTCATTATTTGCTCATTTGTTCACTTATTCATTCAGCAAACATGTGGAGCTTCTACCTCCATGAAGTTCCAGATACTGTCCTGGGTTCTCCAGACACAAAGAAAAAATCAGAGGCCTGTGGTGACAATCTAGTAGGAAAAGTCAGACATGTAGACATAGAATCATGATGCTGCGTTGTAAGTGCTATCCTAGAGGATTTATAAAAGGAACTGTGGTGACATAAATGAGAAAGTAATCTATGATACTTCTAAATGCTTTATAACCTGCTGGCCTGTCAATATAGACCCCAATGTAAGCTACTACTCTACCTCAAACATGTTTTTCCCCCCCAGTAAAAGTGACAGGTTCTACTACTATACCAGACACTCTTAGCTGTCTACCCAGCAGCTTGTTCCCCCTTCTCTGTTATTAGAAAACCCCAACTTTATGCAGGTTTCACCCGTCACTTGCCCAGGCCAAGAGATGATAAAGTGGTCTAAACTAATCTGTATTTTCTAGTGACTGATTTGTGGTGGACATATGACCAGTTCTGGCCACTGAGATGTAAGGAACAATCTGCTGGGGGACCCCTGTAAAGGATTTTCCTTTCTAATGAAAAGAAATACACAAGTAAGGAGGAGTAGGTTTGCGCTCTTCCTTCCTTAAGCATATGGTGTGAAGGCAAATGCCTGTAGTGGTGGCAGCCATCTTATCAACGTAACATAAACTCTCAGAGACGCCAGCCTAACATTCACCTACCTACCTCTGGACATCTCATTATGTGAGATAATTAATTGAACATCCTTTTTATGACTACTTTTGATTAGGCTTTCTGCTACTTACAGCCAAAAGCATCTCAAGTGGTACAAAGGCATACACAGACTTCACAACAAGAGCTTTGATGACAGACTGGTTGAGATGAAGGATTAGTGCTTATTGGTAAAACAAGAAAGAGGCCAACTGAAGAATTTGGAGAGGAAAACTTCTATAATCTCACATGCTAACATTTAGAAAGAGAAAATAAAGACTAAAGGAGAATTAAATTATTAGATGACAATGACAGTTCAGCTCTCATGTGGAACTTTTCTTCTAGGGAAGTGAAAAACAACCATTTCATTTCACTTGTGTCAGCAGACACAGACTTTTAAAACTTTACGGAGCCATATATGTCTAAAGTAGAGGGGGCCAATATTGTGACTTACATCTTAAAAAGTAAAGGGAATGATTCTAAGCCAAGGCCTCAATCCTTTGTCCCATCTGCTTTTACTTGATTCTGCCACTTTCAAGTATAAAGCCAAATCCACTAAAAAAATCAACTATATTTGTCTGGTATGGGGTTATGAAATGTTGTTTTAGTCCTCAATCATAGGGCAAAATGAGAAGTCAAACAAAAGTTCTGGGGAAAAACTGAAAAGGGGAAGAGACCTATCAATGAAATAAAATAAAGATGGGGTAAACTTTCAAGGCTAATGCTATAAGTCTCATGGCTTGAAATACTCTATCCTGAATTTCACAAAATGTTAGGAAAATGAATTCTTCTGCCTTCTCAAATTGGCACCTAAGTGCATCTTCAAGGAGGTGAAATTTGTTCATAATTATGAAATATTACATATTTCATTATATGATGCTAATAATTAAAAAATACTCTGCTGGAAATTTTATTAGAAAGCTTCAAAACAAATTCTGCCTTCTTAAACTCTACTTCCAAAATCCGCTTCCAGTCCAAACAAATCTCTTCATTCATTCAATGAAAGACTCAGGAAGGCACATGGGATATAGTAATGAACACGACAGACAAAATCTCTGTCCTTGTGGCACTCACATTCCAATGGAGGGGACAGACAATAAATAAGTGAATATATGTATATGTGTGTACGTGTGTAATTGTTGGCTAGGTGCTGCAAAGAAAAGCAAAGCCAGATAAGTAAATAGAGTGATTTGGGGTAGGAGAGGTACTGTTGCTTTAATAGGACAGTCAAGGAAACCTCTCTAAGGAGTTGACATTTGAATGAAGTGAGGGAACAAGCCGAGACCCTATAAGGGGATAGAGCATTCAGGCGAAGGAACAAATCTCTGAGGTGCAAATTAGCTCAGCTTGTTCGAAGGCCAGACCAAAGGCCAGTGTGACTGGAGCAGAGCAGTTGGAGCAGAGTAGTGGGAAATGAAGTCAGACAGTAGGCGAGGGTCAGTCAAAGGGAAGGATCTTTGTTCTAAGTGTGATGCAAAGCCAGCGGAGGGTTCTGAGCATCCCGGCTTTTTCAGTTCCTTGGCCTCCTTGCTTGTAATGATTTGGAAAGCACAATTTTGAAACTTAAATTATTAGCAATAGTGACAAGATGTAGGGTGTGACCATGGGAATGGGGTGCTGAGGTGGATGAAGGGAAGACGACTGGAGGCCAGGATGTCAGGAATCGAAGGGCCTGGGGCTCAGACGGGCTGCTCATGCCTTTGCTGATACTCAGTGGAAAGAAAGGAGTGAGCCAGGTGCTGAAATCTTCCACAAATGAGGCGGGTAATGGGAGATAAGAAGGGGTAAAAGGGATTTAATCCAATGGGATGGCCTTCAGAGGAGGATTTTTTAAGGTGAAGGAGGAACATTGCATATAAATTTAGGAAGGAGAAAAGTAAGAGAAAGGAAAGCAACAAGATCCTTGTCCCTGTGCCTCATTTCCACAAGTTCACAATGTGCAATCTATGATAGCTAGGAATAAAGAATACTTCATAGTCTGACAACCTAGGAAGGAAGTAAGATGAATAAACTTTTTGTGATTTTCTCATAACTCCATTTTCACCTCACACAGTCGATTGATATTCAGGAATGGGCTGGTCTATAGTAGTACATTTTTCAGAAAGGTGAAGCTTACACCTTTAAGTAAAATATTTAACCATATCAAGAGAATGCTCCCCTGCTTCTCTATTTACAAACTTCCCACAATTAATGACCTTGAGCTTAATTTCATTTTTTTTTAAATGACGAGAAGTTTACTTTTATGAGGATCATTAATTGTACCTCTTCCTGCCAGTGAGCGAGATGGACTACTACTCCTAGGCGCTCACGTGTGGATGTCAGTGCTCTATATGTCCCTTCATAGAAGGGCCCCCCCCCCATAGCTGCTAGTAAGGAACTACAAGGAGAGTGATGAGCTGGGATAATTCTAAAAGTCTGGTCTTTTCTTACTGCAATGGTTGCTTCTTACTGCTGGCAGCACAAATGGTAATCTGCTCTTTATTTTTACAAAGAGTGCCTGTCTGGGGGCCTGAGGGCAGAGACACCTGGAACAGAGAACCAAGGGGCTGGGCTTTGGAAACAGCACATTGCCGTTCAGAATCAGGCACTGTTTGCACAGTAGGTGCTGTAGGAGCTCCAACTTCTGATATAGTGAGTGTCCCTGTGCGTACAGAAGACAGGAAGGAATACTTGTGGAATTCTTGCCCGTCAGCAACCAGAAAGCAGTAAAGGGTGAAGGTGGGAACACCACCTCCCTCAACCTGTCTGGGAGGCAGGATGCAGCTGGGTAAGGTTTCATGAAGCGCCTGCAGAGCTTTACTTTGACTGTTCTTGGAGATTTAGTGACATATTTCTGCTTTCCTATGAGCCTCATACAAACTCTCAGCTCCAGCTCTGGAAGGGCTGCTGGAAGTAGGGCCTGGAGTCATCCTATCATTGCCTCTCAGCTGGCTGGTGGATGTGCACAAACACAAAAGGTGATATTGACAGTCAGCATCAGATCTGACTGCTCCCGACAACTCCTGTGATACAGCAACCTCCGGGACTTGAGGACACATCTGTGAGGAGATGTAGTAGCTGCCATCTGCACAAACTGCATTATTTAACTGCGCTGGCACTGATTAACATTTGCTGTAACCTATGGTAATGGGCTCTGGGGCTTTGCATGTCTGCTACACAGTGGCAGCTGATGTCTCCTGCTCCATCCTTAAAACAGGATGCTTTAATTTTTAATGGAGCACATGTTCGATTGGCTATACAAACAGGCTAATCTGCAAAGCATGTGCTCAATAACAAGCTTGACTATGCCGCCAGAATATCAACGTAACTCGGCCAAGCTGGGAGGACTCCTGCTCACCTCCACAGTCAAGGGCTGTGGTCTGGGGGCACTGGCTAGCTGAGAGCCAAGGGCTAGCCACAGTCAGGGGCACTTATGGCCTCCTCTGGAGACCCTGAGGGTTTTCAGCTTCTGGGTGCCTGCAAGCCCTAGGCCGCAGGGAAAAGAACAAAATTGTGCATCCAGCAGGTTCAGGCCTCTGGTGTAAAACTAGATGTGGCATTAAAGATGAAACTCCCCTCTGCTTCACAGGCATGACTAGAATGAGGTATATGCATCGTCCAACTTAACAGACTAACTGTACACCCTGTACTCTGCTCAATGATTAGAATTTAAAGATGAATAAGACCCAGTCCTTGACTTTATGAAATCCACACCAATAATTATAGTGCCAGTGTGGGAAGTGATATGTCAAGTAGGTACAATGGTTTTTGGGGAGCATAGAGGAGGAAGCCAGCAAGGAGGAGACTTTTAAAGTGGGCTTGGAAGCATGGGCAGAAGTTCACCTGCAGTGCTTAAGATGACACCCAGTTATGAAGGACTATGGTGTGTGGGAATGGTAAACAGTTTGAGATAATTACATGAAAATATCTGGTGAGAAGTTGGAAATTTGGGTCTGGAACTTAAGGGAAAAGTTAAGACTAGAGGTAGAAACATGGGTGGTCATCAGTACACAGGTAATGTTGATACATGGAAATTCTGAGAGAAATGGTCTAGTGTGAAAAGATCCAAAGACAGAAGCCTCAGGGATACCAGCATTCAACTTAAGGAATGGTTCCAAGAAGAACCCCAGAGAGGTGAGTAAAGAAGACAAAGAAAGGAAAACTTCAGGCATGGGTAAGGGGTCACAAGCCTAAGAGCAGTTAAGAAGCAAGGCCTGAAAGAGTTTATCATAACCATTATTGTCACAATCCAGCAATTACAATTCTAGTCCTTGTTAGTACAGACTGTTTTACATATATTATTTCATAACGATCCTGCAAGACAGCCAGATGTCTCTACTCCCTTTCCTTTATGAGGAAACAGCATCATAGAGGGTTCGAAGGCTTCCCAAAGCCACACAGTTACAGCCACAGTAGGAGAATTGGTACTGAACTCTGCAAACCTTTATCTCCAGACAGGACATTGTGCCAGGGTCCAAGTCCAAGGAAATACTCTGGGGAATAAAGCTTCCAAGTCAAACCCCTCAAAACCATCTCCTCCTCCAGGGTAGTCACAAAGTGTGCTTAGCATACTCAAGGCTTTGAGAAGTTCTGCAGTTAAACATGACCTACTGATGAAAGCAACACATCCAACTTTATTTAACTCACTATTTCCCAAACTTATTTGTACACGAAATCCTTTTTTTCCAGTGACATCTTTTAACATCTTAGGAAGAATTGAGAAAATGCTGCCCTAATGAACTCACAGGGATGCTTTCTCCAATGGGGTCTTGGTTTTGAGAGGGTGGTGACTAAGGAAGATGATGCGCACTGTTCAAACGACACACATTCAGTCAGTCATTCTTGTCTGTCTCCACTGTCCTTTCTAGATTGATGAATAATGTTTATTTGTTCATTTTTTTCTCTCTGTCAGGTGAGAGACATATTTCATTTATCTCTGTATTCACAGTCTAGCTCCATTACCTGGCATAGAATAGGAACCCAGTGACTATTGGCTGAATTGAACTCAATTCTACAGTGGTGGAATAGAGCAAAGTCAATTAACATGGACTTAAAGCTTCAACCCAGGCCTCCTTGGAACAGTGCTCTCACCACCAGAGGCCAACTGTCTGATGTAACAGTTGATCACTGTCCATCTGGGATGCCACTTTGAAAACCAGTATTCAGACCTTCAGTGAGCAGGCAGGCAACCTTAATCAGGCACACATCCCTAGATCCTGGACAGCTTCTCAACCTTGGTAGCCCCGACTTCCCTGTGGCCTGCCTACACAGGGCAGCAGATTTTGTTGCTAACTATCTTATCCTTCTACCTCCAGACAGGCTCCTCTGGTGAAAGAAAGCCACAGAGGTAAGAGAGAAATCTAAGAAGCCAGAATATCTGGAAGCAAAGAGCACTCCTTGCTGTGCAGTATCTTGGTGTATATGTGTTTTTCTCTGGATAGCAGAGGGCTTGGGGGTTTGGTTTGGTTGGGGCTATTGATATGTGCCCATCCCAGGGATGGGATAGCTGAATAGTTAAAAGGCCTTTTTGTGAGATCTCCTAATACAAACTTTAAAATTCTTTTAAAAAAATCATCAGCTTGCAATATTTTGCTTTACCTGCTATGTTCCCATGTTTAAACTGGTTCTTTCTATAGTTACCAACGTTCACATCCCTTTCTGTTCTCACTTGACCTAGCTCCTTAGAAAAAGCAGACTCTTTTTTTGTATCGCCTACAGAAATAAATAGAGTCAATACTAGGCTAGCTACTTTGCTGAGATCTGTATGTATCATGAACATGGCACAAAAACGCTGCCAAAAGAAAAGGGAAGAAGATAAAGGGAGTTACTCTGGTTTAGCCCCTTGGTGCCTCCACCACCTGCTCTTGCCTTTCAGTGCCATAGTGTCATTCTTCCCCCTTGAAGTTGTGCCCTAGTAATAGGTGTTTCATTTTCTTATAAGATTCCTAAAAAACAACACATGAAAAATGAATGCAATGAAATCAGAACTAAGTTTGCTGGGCTGTATCTATGTCATCAAGTAGAAAGAAAGAAGACTTGGATGAAGGCTGAGTGTCCAAACCAGAACATAACCCTAAAATCTGTCCAGTGTCTGGCTTTTGAGATTTCACCTCCTTATGGTCTCTGCTGATAAATCCATTCTTCCACAAGTTCAGAGCTTATATCCCCATTTATCAGATGAGTAAACTTAGTTCTAAAGAGAGGAAGTTACTGCTCTGGGTCTTCTACCTGATTCATGACAACACCAGTACTTGAACTGCAGTCTTGTGACTGCGAGGTCAGACATATGTCTTTCTAATACATTATGACATACCTAGTGCCACCAAATCCACTTGATTTTTCAGATGTTCAACAGGACTGCTAGGGAAGCATTTGTGATGGAAAAATCATTATGAGTACCAGAGGCTACTTGGTCAATATGGTTAAAACTTCATTCACTTCCTTTCAGTCCAGGAAGCCCATAGGCCTGTCACTGCATTCAGAGACGGGGTATTTGGGCCATCAAGCACTTTAATTAGTCTGTCTGGAAAAATGCAACTGATCAAATTAAATATTAATCACATATAAACTGTAGATCTAAATCAGTAGGGGAATCATTAAGCAGGAAGGGCCATTTAAAATGCAGACCTTTTTTACAAAAATTTTCAAAGGCCTCTCCTCCTGCTCTCTGTCTCCTGCCAAGTAAATTTATTTCAAAGCAAAAACAAAGCTTCTATTTTCCAAGCACAACGATGTCTAACCAGAAGTTTCTTTTGCTGAAATATTGAATGGAAAATTCAGTTCCTTAAATCTTTCTAAATCTTTGCCTCTGATTGGGTTCATTAATAAACATGCTGATTTTGTTACAGGGAGAGACATATGGTATAATCTGCTAACAGGAAGAAGTATTTTGCATTTTATTGTAGAAAACAAACATGCAAACAGGTTCTCACAGATGGTTTTCTTAGCTTCTGGGAGGGAAAAAAAGCTTAATAATGCTTGAAACTAGTTTTTCTCTTTAACAACAACAAAAAAATCCTCGCACATCTCTAGTGGAACTGCTTATAAATTAGATTAAGTTCCACTCCAAGGTTTTAACAATTTAGAATTCACTTTTTCTCTTGTTTAAACACACACACACACACACACACACACACACGTGCACACAAGCACACACAAATGCACACTCTTTGCCCTACTCCCTCCCCTTTCTTCCTTCTCTCAGAAATACAGTATTAACTTGCTCACAGAGGCAGAAATAATTCAGCAATGCTTCACTTATCCATGCTCATAAAGAAATGAGGTTTTTTTCCACAAATAAATTTCCAGATAATTGATGCTAACCCTTTAAGGTTATCAAAATTTGTAGTGATGGTAGTTTTTCTTATAATAGGCTTTACTTTTTTAGAGTAGTTTTAGATTTACAGAGAAATTGGGAAGATAGTATAGAGCATTCCAATTTACTTTATATTCAGTGTCTCCTATTATTAACATCTTACATTAGTATGTCACATTTGTTATAATTCATGAACCAATATTGATATAATATTAATAACTGAATTCCATACTTTATTTCGATTTTCTTGGTTTTTACTTAATGTCCTTTGTTTTTTTTCCAGGATGGCACATTACACTTGGTTTTCGGCAGTTTCTCCAAACTTCCTTATTTTCAGGATACCTTAACATTGTTTAGGAGTACTGAGTTATTTTGTAGGGTGCCCATTATTGGAATTTGTTTGATGTTTTTCTCATGATAAGACTATGTTTACAGGTTTTTGGGAGGAAGACCACAGAGGTAAAGTGCCATTTTCTTCATGTCATATCAAGGGTATATTCTATCAACATGATTTATGAGTGTGCGCTACCATGCCCAGATATATATTTTTTTATTTATTGCAGAGATGAGGTCTTGCCAAGTTGCCCAGGCTGTTCTGGAACCTGTGGACTCAGGTAATCCCCTCACCTCATCCTCCCAAAGTGCTGGGATTACAGGCTTGAGCCACCGCGCCAGGCCAATATTTCTATATGTAACCATTTGTTTCTATATTATCCTAAACATGAGTTCATACTGATGGCTACAACTCTGATCCAATACTACATAGATCAGTCCAGCTTCCTCCCTTGTATATATAAATCCCCATTCCAATAGAGACAAATCAGGCTAGACAGTGGGTTTTATTTTGTTATTGCATACTTTTTTCCTAACATTATTTGATGAGGATCTTTCTTAGAAGCTAGAGGAGCTAATGTTCACTCTGCAGTAATGGGATTTAGCTTTTGTGAAGGCACAGGTTATCACTGAAAAAGCACTGTTTAGCTTAGATATTAATCTTCAGCTCAGAAACCAGAATCAGAATCCAAAGAGATCCTGAAGGACTAGAACAATGGGTTGACACAAACAAGCTAGAATTTCATAAGGAAAATTATAAAGTATTGCACTTGAATCTGATTCATCAGCCACAAAAGAGATGAATGGTGTCACTGGGATTCTGGCTTACCCAGTCAATGCCCTGACAGCCTATCAGGACTGGGGAGTTGCCTTCAATTGGCCCACCAGTGGTGCTTTTAAGTACTTGAGTACAAGGCTTATACTAGTAGGTATCCAGGAAGTACATGTGGGATACATATTTCCAATTTCACCTTCACTATCAGCTATCATCATTCTTTCACGTTTTGGCATCTTTTGTGTTCAACTCTTACTTTATCTCTTTTTCAACACTTTCCCCAAAGCACAGCTTTAAAAAACAAAACAACAATCCCAAAACCAAATATCCATGTTTGTTAAAACAACAGGCGAGCTTGAAGGTTCTATATAGGCCAGACGTCTTCTAGTGGATTACGTAAATGAGCCTGGAGGATGTATGGCATCTCTATCTTTGCCTACTCAGGGCTCCTTCATGCTTGTTTTAGGGACTGTCATGTCTGTACTGGTCAGATTGCTGAAATAACCACCCACTAGTAATAGGATCATGAAATCTGAGTCTATGCAAAATGGTATTTTTACTTATCTGACACAGCAGTTGCCAATTCTTCCCTTTGCCTCTATAAGGCTCATTTGACATTGCAAAAATTGTCTATTTTGTCCCCTCACCTATATCATAAATGTAATCACAGAAATTTGACATGATTTGGGGTGAATTTAAATTTTTAAACTTCTTTATCAGGAAAGAAAAGGAAATAACATTATCCATATAGGTTAGAAAGAAGCAAAACTGTTTTTATTCAGAGATGGCATGATCCTATACATAGAAATCTGAAGGAATCTACAAAACAGAGCTAGAACTAAAACAAAAAATTTGGGCAGTCATAGGATATAAGATCAATATGTGAAAATCAATTTTATTTCTGTATACTGGCAATGAATAATTGAAAAAAGAAATAAAAAATTCTATTCATAACAACACTAAAAAGACTTAACATTAAGAATAAATTTGACAAAAGAAGTACAATACTTGTATGCTGAAAACTACAAAACATGGTTGAAACAAATTAAAGATCTAAATAAATGGAGAGAGAGTCTCTATTCATGGGTTAGAAGATTTCACTATTGTTAAGATGGCAATTCTACCTAAAATGACCTGTGGATTAAATGCAATCCCTATTACAATCTCAGCAGACTTTTTTTAGGGGGCAGAAATTGACAAGATAATCCCAAAACTTATATGGAAATGCAAAGGACACAAAGTCAAACAAATCATGAAAAATAAGAATAACGTTGGAAGACTCACAGTTCCCAATTTTAAAACATCCTACAAAGCTATAGTAATCAACACAGTCTGGTACTGAGATAAGGATAGACATAGAAGTTAAAGAAGCATAAATAAGAGTCCAGAAATAGACCTCTGTATTTATTATCTATTGATTTTTTTTCTTATTTTGAGTTGGAGTCTCACTCTGTCACCCAAGCTGGAGTGCATTGGCACACTCACAGCCACTCCAGCATCAACCTGCTGGGATCGGGTGATCCTTCCGCCTCAGCCTTCCAAGTAGCTGGAACTACAGGCACGCGTTACTTATTTATTTATTTTTATTTATTTATTTATTTATTTATTTATTTTTTAGGGATGAGGTCTTGCCAAGTTGCCCAGGCTGGTCTCGAACCCATGGACTCAGGCAATCCACTCGCCTCGGCCTCCCAAAGTGCTGGGATTACAGACTGAGCTACTGAGCCCAGCCTGTCTATTGATTTTTGACAGAGATGCCAAGGCATTTCAAGGGGAAAGAATAGTCTTTTCAATAAATAGTGTTATATCCACATGTAAAAGCACGGACATAGACCCTTACATGACACCATACACAAAAACTTACCTTGGTCACACAGATCTACATATAAGTTAAAATTATAAAGCTTTTTAGAAGACAGTCTCTGTGACCTTTGGTTAGGAAAAGCATTCTTAGATACAACAACAAAAGTATGATCCATAAAATTAAAAAATTTATAAACTGGACTTCATTAAAATTAAAAACTTTAGTGTCTCAAAAGATACCATCTTAATATGAAAAATCAAGTCACTGACTGGGGAGAAAATATTTGCAAATAATATGCCTAATAAAGGATTTATGAACAGAGCATATTTAGAGCATTCATAAAAGTCTATTATAAGAAGATGAACAACAAACTTAAAAAGGGCAAAAGATTTGAATAGTATTTCATCAAAGAAGATATACATATGGCTAATTACAAATGAAAAGATGCTCAGCGTCATCAGTTAACTAAAACCATAAAGAGATACCACTTTGTACCCAGTAGGCCAGACAACCACAAATGTTGATGAGAATGTGGAGATTAGAACCCCCATACGTTACTGAGGAAATATAAAATGGTGCAGCCACTTTGGAAAACAGTTTGGCAGTATCTTTTAAAAAGTTGAACAGAAATTTATTGTATAACCCAGCAATTTCATTCCTAGTTATCTACCAGGATAAACGAAAACACCTGTCCATTAAAAAATTTGTATGTGAATGTTCACAGCAGCATTATTAATAATATCCAAAGTGAAAACAATCTAAATGTTATCCACTGATGAATAGACAAATAAGATGTGGTACATCCATACAATGGAAACCTATTCAGCAGTAAAAAGAAACAAACTGTAATATGTCACAACAGAAATGAACTTTAAGACATTACAATAAGTGAAAGAAGCCAGATGCAAAAGACCACATATCGCATGATTATATTATATGAAATGTCCAGAAAAGGCAAATCTATAGAGACAGAATGTAGGCTAGTAATTGTCTTGGCCTGGGAGCAGTAATGGGAATTAACTGCAAATAAGCATGAGGGATTTTATTAGAGTGATGAAAATGTTCTAAAACTGAATTTGTGGTGATGGTTACACAACACTGTAAACTTATTAAAAATCACTGAATTGTACACTTAGCATGTGTACATTTTATGGCATGTAAATCATATTTGAATAAAGCTATTAAAACAAGCTGATGAGTAATAAGTATAACCTAATTTGAAAATAAAAAACACAAAACAACAAACCAAAGAAAAACAAAATCTTAAAGTAAACTTCACAGGTAATGCCCACATAAAAGGACTACAGATGTTATACTATCTGTGGTGGCTCTCCCTGCCTGTACTTGAATACTTTTTATGATAGGTACGTATTATGTTAAAATTTTAATAATTAACTTGTGCCAGTATTTTCCCTGATTTATATCTAAATTTTAATTTTGGTTAATATCCCAAGTGGATAACATTCATTCATCATATATATTCTGGCATGGGGAGGTTACTGTCAAAGATCCTTGATATTCCTTACTTCTCTTATGGGAAATTTTAAGCAAGTAAGAAAGTAGACAAAATACTTTAACAAACTCTTGTGTAACCATTTCCAAGCTTCAACAGTGATCAACCCATGGTCAATCTTGTTTCAACTCTACTTCTACCCACTTCCTCCCATGTCTTCTATGAAGGCTTAGAAGAACTGAGCTGCCTATTAAGCTGAGATGCAAAAATGGAAATATAAACAGCTCTGAGATCCTGAGATATCTGGGTGAGGAGAAGCAGAATGATCCTCTAGCCATAAGAAAGTATCTCTTTCCAGAAAAAAGACTTGGCTGAGACAGAAAGTGAGAAGGAACTTGGTTAACTTGGGAGGTCAAAGACTTTGTCGTTCACATTGAGGCTATGCCTGATCAAACATGAATGGACAATTTTCTAGGAATAATCTGCTCATCCACAGAAGGTGAGTGAGGTTAACTTTCTCAGTGCACTGGAGTACCATTTAGAGCAGTAGGATGAAGTAATTTACCATGGTCTCCTTGTGCCCTGGAGGAAGTAATCACTTTACCTGGATGAGCAGCTTGTGTCTCAGGCACTTATTCCTCTTAAGTACCTAGTGAATTTGAACAGCATGGGAACTTTCCTCAGAAGAGATGGGATAAGCAAACCCTGGATGGTCCTCTGTCCTCAGCCGCTTTGCACCCAAAGGCCAGAGCTTACGGAAGAGCTCGTCAGCTTTCCACCTTCAGACCTGGCTGGGTTTCCCTGGTATTCCAGCTGGTCTTTCCTTTTTTTCCAAACGCTTTTCCCACCGATGATTTGGACAGCTCTTCTAAGGCCTCCTCAAAATACTCTTTTCTGAATCACTGCTTAGATTAAAGAGTTAGAGTGAAATCACCAAGGAAGAGAAAATTCAGGTTTGTCCAAAGCCAGGCTTCTCAGAATTCTAGATGAAGTCCCTTTGGTCCCTACTTTTGGAGAGGAGAGTCTGGTTACCAAGCACAGAGTTCCCAGGCTCCTTGGAGTGTGCTCAGCCCTTTCAGTATATAATGTGTTTGGAAACAAGCTTCAGAACTCAGAACCAGTTAAATAAGCCATCTTTATCTGAGGGAGAAAAGTGTTACCAGTTACTGTACAGAGCCCCCTAGCATACCCTGAAGTCATTCAAATCTCAAGGGAAACCCCTGCTAAGACTCTAGCCCAGATAACTTTATCACATTGAAACCCTACCTCTGAAATGAAAGGCAATATAGCCTCTTGGTAGTCAAAGAGGAAAGGCTTTATTATCATTCTTTAAAAACAAAACAAATCTTAACTGCAAGCCTGCCTTCCTGTGTGATTTTGAGAAAGACACTTAGCTTCTCTGGTTCCAACCCTTCCAGTTTGTCACTCCTTAGTCAGAGGTCTTAATTAAGCCTGGTCGGGAAACGTGAGATTTGAGAGAATTTATTCTTGATGGCTGTGACTGGTCATCAGGAAGCCCTTCTTAGTGTCCAGTGTATAATTTCCCATTCTAACTACTTGGAATAAAACAAGATCTCCAACTGACTCTCAGCAACAAACAGATTTGTCACTTTCACTCTTGTATTTTGGCAGCAAGTCTCCTTTAGGTAGTTATTAACTTTTAAATATAGAATCCAGGCACCAAATCCTAAAGCAGAAAAGACATACATAATTTGGGTTAATTAAAATGCCTCCAAGTGAACAGGTGACAGATGTCAAGCCTCCTGGCACCCGGAAGAAAGGCATTGCAACAGACTATTAGGATTCCTGTGTTAATCAGGTAATAGTAACTTGGGTAATTAGCAAATCACACCAAATCTTGTTTAAGTCCCCAATCTCATTTAGAGCCTTTTGGAGAAACCGTTTAAATACAAAGGACACACTCTCCTACTGACAGAAGATGCCTGCTTCCTGGGGCAGACATCCCAGCTTCCCTGCCTCTATTAAATCCATTTTAATTATGAAGTCTCAAGGTCTAATTCACCAAAGCCTGAAAAAGAGAGTACATATCCCTTTGCTCTTGCTAAGGAATCAAGGAGCCCTAGACTCTGGAATCCTAATAGACTTCAAAGATTTAAGAAGTCCCGGACCAGAAAACTGGAGATGGTCTTTGCCATTAGTATACCACAGCACTCCCATACCTATAAGGAAAATTCTCACCTTTTACCTTTGACTATTTTTAATTCACATGTAAGGGATTTAGATAATTGACACCACTCAATAAGAGGAAGCCCAAGGTTTGTGACCTGGGAGCAATCAAAAGGCATTGTTAGGCCTAGCACCAGTAGGACACTCGCAAACCATATAAATAGTGGTGGGCAAGCCCAGGCTGGAGCAGCAGCTTAGGTTTGTGCTTCCAAATCCCTCAGAGAAGTTTGATATTTTAAACTATTTTTATACAGCTCTTTACAATACTCCTCTCTATTTGGATCTAAAAGCACATCTAAAACATGAGTGAATTCCAATCCTGTCATTCTGCTCAGAATAGCATACTGGGTTTCCTTCTACAAGACAGTTGGTCTAAGCCTAGGGACTTTTGGGTGTCACTTATCCATGTTCCTTTTTAGCTAGAGAGTGTCAGAAAAATGATCTAAAGGTCTGTGGCATTGCCTCAGTGTCTAGTTGTCTCAACTCTTTAGTGCTTGGAACTTAATCTATTTTGTTCCCCTTTCTTTCTATTTATATTCTCTTACCCAGTCACCCAGCCAGCTTTCTGGGGAGGGGAGAGGTCAAGTAGTTGATGTCATCATCATACAAGAAGGCGAGGATAGAAATCTAAGGTTAGCTTGGGGCACCAGAGTTATACAACCTGGATTTAGGACCCAGTTCAGTTACTTAATGTTGTTGGGTGATTTTGACCAAGTCCATTCTACAATTTGAGCCCTATCTGCTAAATGAGAGTAAAGATATTTGCCCATGGACTTCATGGATGTGGCTGGAAAAAAAGGAGAGAATGAATGGTAAGGTGCTCTATTAACCAGGAGCATAACACAAACTGTTTACCTACAGAGGCCACTAAGGAGATGAATGCCATGTAGCCAGCCTGGGCCAGAGCCTGAAAATAGCACTTCACTTCCCATTCGCTATGGGGTAACTGCTTGCCTAGCTTGCTGGCTCTTACACAAGACTGCAGGGGCTGACCAGTTGTTATTAAAAGAACCATGTATAGTACCTGCCCTTGAAAGGTGGTCTATGAGGAAGGCAAAGTGGCAGAATAGAAAGGTCTCTGAACGAGGAGTTTGGTCACTTGGGTTTTAGGTACAACTTAGTCACTAACCTACAATGTTAACCAATGACTTGTAAAATGAAGCAGATAATCAGGAAGAGAGCTAGTAAACTCTTAGCTTAAAAAAAAAATGGTGATTGCTCAAAGCCAGCATGGGTTATGAAGAACAAGGGGTATGAGATTGATAAACTTGAGCAATGATATAGACAGAGCAGATCTGTATTCAGCTAGACATTAATGAGCTTTCACATGCAATTCAAGTGGTCCAGACAGAGAAATGTGGTTGGGACAAAAATAAAATTAGGTGAGTTCATAAATGTTTGATGTGCCCAAAGGCAGAGGATGAAAGTGTCTAATGGTAATTTCATTCACTCTATATTAGGTTCCACGTTAATATCAGCAACTGATGAGGACCAAGAGAATTACCTGGTGACAAGATGCTGCAGACCGCATACTTTTTGACACCTTTCAGACTTTGCATATGTGTAGTACCTCCTACCTCAAGCATTAATCCCTAGCTCTTTCCTTGGCCAACTTCTATTCACAAATAGCCATCTTCCAGAATGCCTGAGTATGTGTGTTACTCTGTGCTTCTGCAGTTTCCCTCTAATGTGTTGTCACCCTGAAGTGGAAATGCACAGTCTATGTCTGTCCCTCCCACTAAACCCTGTGAAGGGAAACAACTGTCCCTGCCTTACTTCTGACTGTATCTGTTGGTCTAGCATAATGTCTGGCACTTAGTGGTTGAACTAAATCTGCATTTAACATCACACTGGAAACATAGTGTATCAGATCTTAAAACACAGATCCAAAATATTTTAACAGACCAAAGGAATAGATATATTCCCTCTTATCCTTATATGACGACCCTTAATTAGGAATAAATGTAGCTCACACATAGGTTCAGTAATAACAAATCATTCATACAGGTGGAGCAGATATGCTGAATATATGTGAGGACTTAGTTAAGTTTGGAATAAATAAATGATCCTTATAAGGCATCCAAAAAAGCCAATACCACTAAAAGGTGGCATAGGTTGCTGTCATTGGCTGTGGCAGCCTCTCACCCCATTCCAGGTAGCTCAGACCTCAGAATTAACAAACCACCACATGTCTAGAAGAAGCTAACCTGAATGACATAGGGTTGGGAAACCAAGAAATATGCAGAATGGCTGAAAACATGAATGCAGGCCTAGAGAAGAAAAGCTTAATTAGGAATACATATCTATATTCAAATGTCTGCAGGGATAACAGACAGCAAGGAGACTAGGCTTAGTTTTTGTAGTCTAGGAGGGGCAGAACCAATGGGAGAAAGCAACAGAAACAGACTTCATATGGGGGGAGGGGGACTTTCTACAAATTAGAGGTTTCCTAATTTGCTCAGGACCATTTTCCAGCATAGGTTCAGACAGAGGCCAGTTCAACCTCTCCCTGGTGATGCTGAAGACATTTACAAAGGCAGAAGCTGGCATTAGACAACCTTTCCTGAGTGCTAATCAACTCTGACATTCTATTACGCTAACAAACTCACCTACCACCTCTGCACTTTACCTTTCTCAAGGTCAAAGGGAGAGGCTGGCACAGTTGTGCCACAGCCAGGATTTTGTAGGGAGAGGTTGAGTGGCATTTTGAATTGCTATGTCTGCCTTACCAGAGTAAGCTGGTGATGTCTTTCTATAGGGTACTTGCCCCACAATGCATGTAGAGAACAATACTTAGCACCTCTCAAATACCAAGAACGGTGAAAACCCAAGGGAGGAACCATCAAACAGAGCATGTAATCTTCTACTGCTCCCTAAAGCTTTGATTTCTCCTGTACCAAAGACACCTGGGCAGGCATAATGGGCTTTCACCAGAAATCCAGAAAGCACTATGTGCTTCTCCAGTTGGAAGCTGGGTTGAAGGGCCTTTTTTCCTCAGCAGTGCTGGTTAAATTCTTGGCACTGCTGGGTAAGAGCAAAGACACTGTTCCCATTAAAAGGTATTCCCACACAAAGACAGATGGGAGCAAGAAACACTTTCTTCTCCTGAGTTTTCTAGAAACTTCTGCAAATCCAGGATGATAACTACCACCTCCACCAAAAAAATCACCACAAATAACCCTACCATCCAGGAAGGACTGTGAGATATTTTATTTTCCATTTTGCTAAGCTGCGGGAGGTAAAGAACGAAAAGAGGCAGGGTTCCAGGAGCTCCTTTTCCCTGAGGCCCTGGTCCAAATAAAACTAAGAAAAACAAGAATGGAAAAGAGAGAGAGAGAGAGAGAAAGAGAAATCTTCACCATCACAAAAAGTTAATGGCTGGAAAACAGGGGGAGGAGTAGGGCTGGATGGTTGAAAACTGGGCTTCATTGGTGGCGGAGCGTATGCCCTACATAGACTTGTAGAGAGGAACCCATTTTGTGCCAACCCCCTACAGAACAGGCGGACAGTGCTGGTTTTGTTGGCAGATTTTTTTCTTTTGGTGGGATGCTTTCTTCCCGCACAGCAGGCACCAGAGTGAAAGCTGACAAGCACTGGCAGAATTTTAAAAATTGCTGCCACTCTCCCACAGACGTCCATTATGTCTCTGGAGCCTTACGATTCGCAGCATAAAAGCATAATCAAGAGAAATCATGGTTCAGCTCAGTCAGGGATGGGCAGAATAGTCCATTTAACTTTATGTTAAAAAAAGAAAAATAATTGGACAAAAATTTGTTTGAAATGGGAGTAGGAAATGGCTTGTTTTCAATCTATTTCAAATGAAAAACTCCCATTAAATCCTCATTGGAAACTATTTAGTTTGGAAACAAGTTTAGTATTCCATAGGCAGTGTACCTTAAAAGTTGCAGCACAGCACAATCTGTGTAAGAACTATCCGGCAACCTGATGACCTAGTTCTACAGGGCTTTTGAAAGAAGGGCTGGCTTGGCTTAGGCAGTTCATAGCCTGGTTGTTGGCCTCATAGCAAAATCTGCAAGACCAAACTGGTTGGAGAAAAGGAAGTCTTTCAAGTTGACAGAAAGCCTCAAACTACCTTCTGTTGGCAAATGCCAACATGGGCGCTATGACCAAAAGGAAGACTGAAGATGGTGGGAAGTGAGCATCTAGAAAAAGGAAATGAATTCCAAGTGCTGTGCCATGTTGTGACTCTACCTCACAAATGACAGCAGCCAACTCCCCATCCCAAAGCCTAAGGGGTCTATAATCATAGAAGCCCAAGGGATTGTTCATGTTTATGGGATGCACAGATTCCACCGTTAGCATTCCTAGAGGCAGACACCTCAGGAAGAGGCTGCCCCAGAGTGGCATTTCTCATATGTTGCAGGTAATCTCACTAGTCAGTCCACTCTACCTATCACTCTGAGGTCTGCTACTCCCAAGGGGGCTATGTTACCAAGTATCCCAATGGAATTCACTACATAGTAAATTCCAAGGGGTCAGAGTCTAACATACTATAGGTATTCAATCCATGTTTGATGAATGAATAGATAAATAAATGTTTTATAACAGGGTCTCTTAAGAAAAAGGTTTGGTGTTAGAAAGCTGGGTATCTAGCTTTAAGCATGGAAAGACAAATCTTAAAAAATTACTCATGTTAACAATGCAAGAACTAGACACTTAACAGGTAAAAAAAAATCTGTCAACCAATAGTCTTTAAGTAATATATAAAAGATCTCCTCTTGATGCTAAAGACTATACTTGGGCAGCAGAGATTTCATTTATCTCTTTGGAAGAACAAAGCCCACATGTCATGGCTGTTCCATGTTCTTGCAGGCATCTGGATAGCCTTGGTCTTTCCAGTTCAAACATTCTGTTCACCAGTTTTAAGTTCTGAAGCTATTGAAATATTTACATTCTTCTCTTCAATTTTTGCTCCTCTTTCTTTAATTTCCCATATGCCTTCATTTCTTTCCTCTTTCTTTGGGGTTCTCTTAAAGTAATAAAATGGCTCTCAATAGACTATCAATTGACTTTTGCTCATAAGAGAAAGTTGCATTACCTCTCCCATACCACATGCTACTTCTCACTTAAGTATTAAGCATGAGATCTCTCAGACCCAACACCCGCCGCTCCTATCACAGCAACACTGGCACAATTTGCATCAGTCACTAGGATCTTTAAATAAAATGGAGAGAGTTGCTTGCTGGAAAGTCTTAATTTCATTGAAAAGCATGGTTTAACTTTAATAGAGTTTGCATATATAACATAAATCAACTCAGGAAAGAAGGCCTCTTCTCCCCAACTGCTTTACACATTTCAGCAGTGTGTAAAAACACAACCTGTCATGATTAATTTTACGAAAAGAGAATTAATTATGAAAGACTAAAATTTTGATTAAACAACAGCAACAAAAATACGAGACTGTAGTGCTTGGGAGTGGATTAATGTAGCTACACAGATCTTGGTTACAGAAAGTCATATGCTTTTATTTTGTTTTATACTGGATTTATGGAGGCCTACTATGTACAGATCTCAAGCTGAGTACTGGTGGGCAGGAGGAGGAGGAGAACATATTTGTCCCTGCTTTCCAGAGTGGCGGGGCATGGGCTCCAAACATACAAATGACTGGAAGACAGGGTAAAATGCTAAAACGTGTGCAGAGTCTGGGTTTCAGCAGCTTTAAGGTTTCAAGGTTTCAAACTGGAACATGGAGGATGTGGTGCAAAGGTGGTCTGAGGCTAGCTGATTCCAGGGCTAGATATGTATCTAATGATCCACAGTTACAAACACTTTGTTATTTTGTTTCTTCTACTAAAAAAAAAGTCTCGGTTCTACCATATCAGCAGCAGTGGGATCATATTGCTGAGCTTAATTTCTTAGAGGAGTTCTCTACAGAGAGGTGTGCCCGCTCTCCGTATCTGTAGTGTAAGCCAAGGAGAAAAGTTCATGAAATCCTTCTCTTTTCTACCATAGTCAGGCTACTTGAGCTTCCACATATTAAGAACGTCTAAACAGGGCAAAGGTGCATCTATAAGACTGAATTTCATTTTATGCCTCTTTTTAGTGATGCCCTTTGGCTCTTAACTACTTTTAAAAGAATCACAAGGTGTTATGACTTCTTTAATGTAGAGTAAGGGTAGGGGTGTTTCCTTGGAACAGTTTCAGCCTTGGAAACTCCCACACTGACATCATTGGCTTTACATATCCTCCCTTAAAACTGAATTGCTCTGCCTACAGTGGAGCCCTTTATTTTCCCTATTGGGTGAGAAGGTAATAAAGTTCTGTGCATGTCTTGGTGGTAGAGGGTAAAGCTGACTAATTAAGCCAGTGTGGCCCAACCAGAGAGTCCCAGATCATGGCTGGCATATGACCAAGTAAGATGAGAAAAGCACAACAATGTAGTGAATTTCTAATTTCAATGTACCGAATTGTTACTTATTCTAATATTATGTACTTTGAGGGATTTTTTTGGTGTTAACAATGATAGTAAAAATATGAGAGGAATCAAATGCTTCTCTGTGCCAGGCACTCAGTGACTCACATACATTATTTCATTTATTCTAGTCAGTAACCCTATATGGTAGGTACTGTTATGATCATCTCCATTTCACAATGGGAGAATTGAAGCAGAGAAGTTATTTAAATTTCCCCAGGTTACATAACTGACTAGTTAGTGGTATCATCAGAATTTGTCTGACTCTAGAACTCTTAACCAGTACATTATGTTTTTTGTTTTTGTGAAATAATAATGATGATAATACATGACATTCATAGTTTTAAAAAAATTCTCACTTGGTAATATGCAAAGCTAGGAATTCAACTCTATGCAGGGCTCCTACAATTAGAAAAAAAAATTTCCAGTTTGTGAAATTCCAAAGTCGTATAATCTCTTGGTGAATCATACTAAATCTTAAATAAGTTAAGTCATTTTATATCAAAAACCATCATGGGACCAACTATAATTTTAAAAAACAAATAGAGCAAGTTCTATCAACCACACAGCATCATTTAATGAGAATTTACTGACTATATCAAAGTACTGTAAACAATCATCCATTGGGTACCATGTAGGGGAAAGATGGCTTGTTAGAAGCCCAAACCCCACCTGTACACAATTTACTTACATAGCAAGTCCTTACTTGACAACTCCAAAATAAAAAATTTTTTAAAAAGAACAGTAAAGAGCCCAGTCAAACCACCTCATATCCTGGCCCTGTCACTTATTAACCACATGACCCTAATAATATCATTTAACCCATTGGTTGCTCAGTTTTATCATAGGCAAAAATGGAGATGATAATAGTACCTACCATATAAACTTGTTGTAAGAATTAAGTGAGTTCATGCATGTGAAGTACTTAGAACAGTGCTTGGCACATAGTAAGCTCAGTAAAGGTTAGCACTCATCACCATCACCATTACTATCATCACCATAATCACCAGTACTTTTACTATAAGGTCTTGTGCTAAGTGTCCACAGATTTTTTTAAAAATGCAGAAATGTTGCTCCCCAAGCCCCTATCTGAAAACAATAGGGCAACCCCCTTGGGTCCCCTCTCACTGTGGGAGTTTTTCTGTCCTTTCAATAAATCCTGCTTTCTCAAAAATAAAAATAAAAAAACAATAAAAATTCATACCCCCACAGCCCCTGACATTCCATCTTGCCTATGTTTGACTTACTGAAAAATCTCAAGTGTGAAAATCTCACCGGTCTTTCCCAAAGTGCCAACCCTTCCAGCATCAGAAATCACGTGGATTGTGAAACAGCAGCAAGGGGCACCATGAAGCCATCTCATCCAAGCCTCTGCTTGAATGCTAGTATAGCTGCCCAATACTGAGATCCAAAATAGTAGGGTATGGGAGCTTGAAAATATAGGGGCAGGGAATAGGGGATACAAGAGGTTCCTCCTGGTGGGCCATCTCTTTGAGTGCTACAAAATATTCATCCCATAAGGCTGCCAGACCCTGGCATTATGAAGAATGTCCCATTCACTACTCTCCAGGCTGAAGGCAAATGTGGTGTGGGCAGGGTGGAACAGAACAAGGGATCTGGTGACTCTACTTCCACTACCCCAGGAAGTTCACTGCTGCATGGGACCGAGTTTGTCCACCACTCCCACACTCAGCTGCTACTAGGCTGGCCCTAGTCTAGCTGGATGCAGCAGCCATTACTATCCAGCTCCCAGCTCGTCTCTGTGTGAATACCAGCCACGGACTAAGCTAGAAGAACAATGGAAACATCCAACTTTCTACCGACTGTGAGGTTTGGATCTGCAGAGATTCTACGTTTGATCTCATCCATGGTTCTACTGGCATCACCTATGAGGCAAGAGGGCTTTACCCATAAGAGAGCATTAAATAGGAGCTAGTTCCAGCATAGAGCTACAGTGAGAGAGACAGTGGAACAGAAAGGAGCAGTCCTGGCAAGGGAGAAAACATTGTAAGAGGAGTCTGGAATACCCCTTTTGTGAGAAAAGCAAAGGGGACTGAGAGGCACAGAGCCACAGTTCTCTTAGTAGAAGCTACAGCCATGAGGCAGAATTCAGGTTTGAGATAGACACCTATTAGAAAAAGAGGTTACTTTCTGGCTGTTCCAGCACCTGGGCTGTTTTCTTTGAAGACAATAAAGGTACTGAGGCATCTGCTGAGTTAGAGGCTTCTGCTCTCCTTGATGACTGCCCCTTTGGTCCCCTCTGGCAATAACCATCTGCAGTTACAAGAATGGGGATTATAATCCATTCAGGATTGGAAGGAAAAGAATAAGAAACCAAAAAGGAGGAGTGTGCTTACCATTTCCAACTTGGATGGAGTCAATTACCCGGTTGAACCCTCAATTCCTGGACTCTGAAATAAGTTCCCACCCTCTCCTCTCTGTCATTCTCTTTCTTCCCTGTTTTGTTCTATGAGCCTCTACCTCCATCTTCCCTCATTTCTGTCTCCATTGGTCAAGAATAGGCACAGTATTTACTTGCCGACTACTACAAGAATGAAAGAACATGTTGAGAGTAAGATAAGGGAAGGTGAAGGAATCAGTGTGGGACATTTTGGATTTGATATGTCCTCAGAACAACCATATAGATTTCCCATAGGTAGATGTATATGTTAATATGGGATTAATTCCTCTTTTTGCTGGTGTCTTCTCCTCTTCCCTTTTATAGTCTTTCTCTGGTGTCTGATACCCTAGTATCCACCCTGCTCACAGCTGGGTAGACCTTAGTAGAGCAAGTATACCTTTTTGTAACAGGAGGTCCTTTTAAGACTAAAGAATCTTTGGGATCCAAAGGAATAAACCTGCAATATAAAATTCTAGGCACCATGAGAGACTGTGAAGAGAAGGAAACCTAACTTCTCTGCAGTAATGACCCCCAACTTGATCATGTTTCCCTGTATCCACATCCTTGGGGTCCCTTCCCACACTGATTCTGGGCCAGCCTTGTGACTCACA
The DNA here is from genome assembly GCA_027257055.1 of Cephalopachus bancanus. Classification (NCBI taxonomy): domain Eukaryota; kingdom Metazoa; phylum Chordata; class Mammalia; order Primates; family Tarsiidae; genus Cephalopachus; species Cephalopachus bancanus. The sequence continues at coordinate 3,264,778 of JAPVLO010000161.1, read as the reverse complement.
TTGACTGGCCAGTGGTCCATCATCAAAGTGAAGCAAGCTGAAGTTTGAAAAGTGCTTGTTCACTGGGACCTGCTCTAGTGCTTCTCCTTGGAACCCTGAGGTCACTATGCAGTAAAGTCTGGGTTAACCTACGGAAGGGTAGGAGACACAGGGAGCAGAGACAAACTGAGCCCCACCCCAACCCCTAGACCAACCAGTCTGTTATTCACCAGACATAAATGAAGCTGTCCTAGACCAGCCAACCCCAGCTGGCCACAGATGACTGAGGGAGTCCTGAAGAGATCAGCTGAACTGGTCCAGACATACAATCGCTGGCACAGAATTATGAGCTATATAAAACAGTTATACTAAGTCACTAAGTTTCAAGGAGTTTTGTTGTATAACAAAAACTAGCTAACACCTCTCCTTTTCCTGAGTCACAAGATACAGCTGTTTGCTGCTCTGCCTACGGCTAAGGATGGTACCATTGATCTTCCCTCTTGCTTTGGTTCCTGACAGGGAACACAACTGTAGGCCTCCGGTGATGTCTCCCAACAACAGCAATAGCAAGAAAAAAGAAGTTGGTGCCTGATGGGTGTGTGCCAGGACAGAAGTGGTGAAGAGGAAAAGAGTAGTCAGAGAGGAAAGGATGGGGGAGAGAAGAATCTTAAAGTCAATACACTGACTTGAGACAGCATGCCCCACAGAGGAGACTGCCCCTCCCCCAACATCTCTTCTGCCAGTGGCAAAGAGAAGCAATAAAAGCAATGACCACAGTTACGTGGTCAGGCTAATTTTCATGGTCAGACTATGGGCTGGGGAAGAGGGTGTGGAGAGAAACACAACAAGCATCCTGAAGAGGTACATCCCAAATCCTTCTCTGCTCTGCTATCATCATAAGTAATTCTACCCAGATAGAAAAATAAAGGCTTGAGCATAAGGTTTCTATCTGTGCTGTACAGAAGCTGATTAAAAATGCTAACTACCATGATTGTCCAACCACCAGACGCTCCCCAGAGACCCATGCTCACAGATGGTGATTAGTTTGGGATGGCCAGAACATTCACCAGTACCATGTTGCTGTAACACCCACAGACTATCTGTCACACTCCCAGGAGGCTGTTAAAGGCTGTTTACTTCATAGAGTTAACTTGAACCATAAGCTTCACAAGCCTCTTTGATACAATTTTAATCACTCTCCTCATAAACCTATAACACTCCCCAGCATGGATATGCATTTGCACACAGCACAATGCAAAACTCCCCTTTGACTTTTGCAGCTAGCAACACCCCCTTCCAAACCTGCCCTCCCTCAAATGGATGCTGCCTCACTACAGATATTGTCTAGGGTCTCCCTTGATCCACGCACTTGCATTAGTGCTTCCCAGTGTGGTAATACATCATGGCTCCCAGTGGAAATTGGGTGATAAAAGATCAATACCAGGACCTTGTAACAAATGTTCCAACAGTGAAACCGCAAGCTACTGTTTATCTTTTCCAGAACATATTTTTCCCCCAAGCAAATTCTAATTTTCTAGACTGACCTCAGCTATCCTTTCTGATATGTATTTATTTGGAAAGCAAAACAAAGAATGGTCCCGGATACCATTCCTGAACAGATACAAAGCCCTGTTTAATCACTGCCCCCTGAGAATTATGGTTATTGACCCCAAACCCTAGAAAAGAAGTCCATTGTCCCTCTCCAGATCCTACTGCTTCTCAAGTCCCATCCTCCATTTGGCAGGCTGGCAGCATGTTCTTTCTGGCAAATCCTTGAGCACTGAAGCCGTGACATTTGGTGAGTATGCCAGCAGTAAGAAGGACAGCCTGGGATGAAAGGCAGGAGCCCTTTCAAGTAATTTTATGTGAATTCTGTGTGATTTGACATTTCTTTTATAGGTAGGATTTGCCTGGTTTCTTGAGGCACCTTGCCAAAGAAAGAGCAGAGGGTCTGAATACAGAGGATTCAGCTGGGCTTAAGTTCTGTCCAGCCTTTGGAAGCTGCACTGTTTTGGCAGGTCTGATCAGCTTTCCAAGTCTCACCTTCTCCATTTGTAAAATGGGAGTCACTCTATCTGTTCTGTCTAGCTCACATGACCGCTGTGCAAAGACTATTTATGAAGGGGCTTTGTAAGCTGTGAAATAATTTTTTTTTTTGAAAGCAGGATTTATTGAGAGGACAGTAAAGCTCCCACAGTGGGAGGAGACCCAAGGGGGTTGCCCAGCTGTGAAATATTAAAAAAAAAAATTTAGTTCTTTATTATTTGCATCTACACTGCTATTATTGATTTTGGTTCTTTATTCCATTTTTCCAGGTAGGTGAAGACAGAATTTGGAGAGAATTGCAAAGCAGTTCAGTCTGCAGTGTGGTATTTTCTAGGCTTTTCCATTTACTGTTCTGCCCACAAGAAGTAGGTCTTTCATGTGTTTGTGGTGTTATAGTTTTGAGAGGCTTTGGGCCCTTTTTTGACATAAGTCAACAAATGTTGTTTTGAAGCACTCCTATGTCTCCTTTGGTTAGTACAATGTTTATACATGGTCATAGTTTATGAATGAGATTACTCTTTCAACAAATAAACAACATTTAGGAAGAAGTTCTTCTGGTTGCTATTATCTTCCTTCATTTGCTTTGCCCATCCATGTTTTTTTTTCTTTTTTAAATTCCCTCTCTTTGTGCTCTGGGGCTGAATATTCCCTTTCTAGACGGCATATTCTTCTTCTTTTTTTTTTTAAAGACATGGGGTATGTTGCCCAGGCTAGGTGTAGTTACAATTCACAGCCACAACCACAGTGCGCTACAGTTTCAGACTCCTGGCTTCAATCTAATCCTCCTGCTTCAACCTCCCGAGTAGCTGGGACTACAGATGCATACCACTATCCTGGGCACTAGATGGCATATTCTTGAAGCCCATTTAATCTGTGGATTCTTGCTCACCTCCCCATATTGATACCTTATTTTACAGATGTCTCTGGATTTAAGAAATAGAGGTGATTCTCAGTTTAATTTCTACAAAAACACATTTTATACATTACTTACTTCTACTACAGAGCAACAGTATAAACACATGAGTATGTATATTCTTATGCTCTCACCTCTTCCTCCCCACCTCCAGTGTCAAAACTTTCATTGGCAGCAAGCACTGGCTCAAGATCTTCTGCAACCCTTTCCTCTTACTCAAACCAAGGCTTCCTATTGCCTGTTATTTTCATTTTCTCCTCTCTGCAGACATCGGAATTTCTTTCTATTTGCGGAATCCTGACCCACAGCCAATCACTGTTTTGGGGACTTAACCTCACCCCAGACAGTTGCAATATCAATTATATCTTAGTACCCTCTCCCTACAGAAAAATCGATGTAACATTCCAGTCAAAAAAAATTCCTTAAATGTACGTGAACTTCAATCTCTCTTTAGGGAATTAATGGTCTATCTACATTATCCATCCCTAACTCTTTAAAACTATAGACTTAGCATAGGAGTAGCTGAAGCAGACGTGTTAGGTGTGGTTCTAATTCCTCTGAACAGATAAATATAAACCTCAGTCTAAAAACCCAACTCCAGGCCCCACTGCCCACACAATTTGTCTCCCAATTCTAAATCTAGATGTCACTGATAAAATAAAGGCTTTGCTTCCTATCTCAGAGGGAAGAAAAATCTCAGCGAATACAGTTACCATTGGAGTCATAAGTTCGATCTTATCTCATTAATACTGACACTTCCCCCCAGTGAATTCAACTTTAGGTTGCCATAACAACTTCCCTGTAGAGTTCAAAACCCAGAAGCCCATTTCCACTGTTTATATTTAGTGCTATTTATGTAGAACAGTGTTTTCTTTCTCTTGTCTATACCTTTTTAACAAAGGAAAAAGTGGCATAAGGTATAGCAAAGTGAGAAATCTATTTCATTTCATTTGAATGATTGCTACGGGGTGAAGAAGTACAGTCTCTTTTCTTGGTGGGCACAGATAGGGAAAGAATGCAAAGCACAGATAGGATTTTGTAACATAAATACCAGGTTGATCTACACCAAAAATTGGTGGGTAAATAGTTTGAGCAGTTATTACAGCCCAGTGACTATGCCCTTGAAATACTGAGACAATGCACTGGGGTTCAACCAAAAGAGAGAGAGGGAGAGAAAGCGGGAAGAAAGGAGGGAGGGAAGGATGGAGGGAGGGAGAGAGGAAGGGAGGTGGGGAGGAGAAAGAGAGCGAGAGAGTGAGAATGCACAATACATAGTTCCAGTGCTGGATGGGGACATTTAATCAAATTTTTCCAGAGAAACTGGAATGATAACTTCCACCACTGAGCAGAATTTTTAATCATAAGACTACTTCTAGTCAGTCCAGAGTGCATTTTAACTGTTTTAAATTAGTCTTGGCCAAGGTGCATGGCATTCCAGAGTTGGTACAAATAGGCAGAGGTCACTGGAGACACTGTAATCTTAACAAATTTCTGGAGAAGAGGAGACTAGAACAATGGAGATGGGTAAAGAAGAGCCAAGAGTGAATTCCAGGAGAAACAGCTCAGCTTGCTTGGTATCATTCCCAAGAATGACCTGAAGCAGACTGAAAATATTTTGAAAAGCACGATAAATCATTAGGATAATATGCATTTGGAATCTATGTCTTAGGAAGAAACCTCCCGTTCAAGTTAGTAAACACTAAGTAAGTGCTGCTTGTATGTAAACTATAGAGTTACCAGCTGACTGGTAACAAAGATGACCACGACAATTCAGTGGCTGGGAAGGTGTAGGAGAGGAGCGAGGAAGGCAGGAACTTCAAAGACACAAACAGATAGAGGTGAGTGTGACACATTACAGAAGGAAACAAGATCACAGGCCAGGGAACAAGAGGAGGTGGATGGGCAGAGAGGGACAGAAGCAGGATCTTGAAGGTGTATAGAATCTTATTGCTGACTAGCAATAAGGGAGTGATGAACTAAGGATACCCCAGGAAAAGGAAATGATGTAGGCAGGGGAGCACTGAGTGTGTTAGGCGACAGTGAGTAGAGATCTGGTATGTAAGGTTAACCTCTCTATGCAATTTGGCTGTGTATGGCAAGTGACAAGAGTCCCAAGAGAGAATTTGGGGCCTGGGCCATGTAAGTGGAAAGGAAGGACAAGTCAAGAGACATTCCAAGGACAGAAGTAACAGAACTAGGGGACTCATTAGATGTGGGAGATGAGAGAAAGCAAGAACTGTGTGGACGGTGATTTCTTTCTCCAGTTAGGTTTCAGAAGAGCAGCTGTCTCAGAGAGGGTAAAGTGAGAGGTGATGCACTATAGACGCGCCACTCTGAATACGTGGGGACCTTGGGAAGGACCTAATCCTCTACCACTAGGAGATGAACTGTGAGCAGCTGTGCGCACCTGCCCCGGTGCTTCCGCATCTTACCTCTGTCCTACGCATTTCCTCACTTGAATTCCCTCCTTCAGGTCACCGCTCCCAGGTCTGTGGGTTTCTGTGCAGGTGTTCATATCCTCCACAAGTGGGCCTCTTTCCTCACAGAGAAGACTTTCCAATTCTCAGTTTTGGTCCCACCAAATCTGAATGATATTTACCAGGCTATGTTAAAATATCAAGACCATTTTGTTTTTCCCATGCTCTAAATGTTGCTTGGTCCTAACTGGATTGCATTTTCCTGGGTGTTTCCCCTTCCTCCTTCCTCCATATTTTCTTTAAAGTTATCTTGAGAAGATCAGCTGGTATCTGGGACAAAAATGAACTATTTCTGTTTTAATGTTATATACTTTCTTCTTAGTTCTCATTCGAAACTTCTAAATGTGTAATTCATTCATTCATCCACTCATTCACCAAATATACACCATGTACTTTCAATGGGCCAGGCACTGTGCTGAATGGTCAGCTAGAAAGGACAGGGCCCTTGGCCTCCTGAAGCTTACAGTCTTTTAGGGAAGGCAACCAAATAAATGGAAGCTTACAACTGTGATAAGTCTTATGAGAAAAATAAATAGAAACTATGATAACTGTTGGGAGAGGAGGAAAATCTTCACTAGCAGAACTTCAGAAGATTGGAATGAATGCTTTGGGAGGAAAGTAAGATCCTTCCTTGGAGGTAAAGGCAGATGCTACTTACTCTGTCAGGAAAGCTATGGAAGGAATGCCTTCAAGAATGGGAAACTGGAAAAAATAACCTCAACGCCTTTTCTATCTCCAAAATACTACAATTCTACAAGCAGGAACAACCAAGTAGGAAAAAACAAAACAAAACAAAACCAAAAACAGCGTGATTTATGAAAATTCCACCGTCCTCAAGCCAGTACACTCATTAGATCTTTCCCCACCTTCATTTTGCTGACCACCTGACAACTTTTACCACTCTCTTTACTTAAGATCTTATCGAGGCATCTGTGCAGGGCTATAAACTACAGGAGAAAACCTCAAGGAACAAGGGGTCTTGCCGACATCATAGATTGAGCAATTCCTATTGATGTTAATCAATCATTTATTTGAGAGGAAGAATAAAACATATTAAAGAGACTTCAGGGGATTTCTCTTCCTATATTGATAATCCATTAACATTTAATGAACTAGAGTAACAGTCAAGGCAACTTGAAGCTGTCTGGAAAGCCAAAAAACCAGGTTGACTTTCACACAACAAGCTTACAAGGTACTTTCCTGATACCTGTTGGTTCTTCTGAGAGTCCTGGACAGTGTTCTCTCACTTATGATGAAGCAGCCTCCAGGCACAGGCTATTTGCTTCTGTAGGGAGCCTATTACAGCTGAGTGCTGTTCCCCCAGTTCACAGTGGCACACAAAACAAGCTGAACATTTACTAATGCTGATGAGGCCCCTGGATGCTAAGGAGTTCAAAAGCCATCTTCAGTTTGTTACTTTATTTCCCACTAATATACATACCTGTTCTATCATATGTGGTAACAGTCTTCATTTAGTGTAATAATCTTTGTATGTGGAAGAGTTAGGACATCCCTAGGTCATGGAAAATATTTCTAGGACTCCGGGAAATGTGGAGATTGTACTAGATCATCACCAGGTTTCCTTTCTGCTTTAATATTCTCTATCTAACACAAGTTCTTCCTTATAGACCTAAAGTGAACTAGCGTCAACAGATAAATGATCTTGGCATCTGTTGTCAGTACAGTAATTATAGCAAACTAAAAGAGTAGAATTGCTTCTAAATGTAACTAGTTTGCTCAAATAACTTCATAAAATAGATTCATTTAATTTCTTTTTTGTGAGTTGGAGTCTCACTCTGTCACTCAGACTTGAGTGCAGTAGCATGCTCACGGCCACCCCAGCCTCGACACGCTGGGCTCCGGCGATCCTTCCGCCTCAGCCTTCCAAGTAGCTGGAACTTTAGGCCTGTGCTACTATGCCTGGCTGATTTTTAAAATTTATTGTAGAGATGTGGTCTCATCAAGTTGGCCGTGCTGGTCTCAAACCCGAGGGCTCAGGCAATCCACTTGCCTCGGCCTCCCAAAGTGCTGGGATTACAGGCTGAGCCACCAAGCCTGGCCTCATTTAATTTCTTAAAAGAAAATTTTATAGCCAGTTAATCTGCCAGGTCTACCAAGAAATCATGTTGCTTAGGATCATGTGAAGAAACTACACAGTTTTTACTGCCTGGGGTGGGGCAGTTAAGAATCTCTACTGGAAATATCCTAGCTACCCTCTAGAGCAGTGGTCTCCAACCACCTGGCCACAGATCATGGCCAGGTGGAACCAACCGCCCACCAATCCATGGCCTGTTAGGAACCAGGTTACGTTACGCAGTAGGAGGTAGGGGGCGGGCGAGTAAGCGAAGCTTCAGCTGTATTTACAGCTGCTTCCCATTGCTTGCATTACCACCTGAGCTCCACCACTTGTCAGATCAGTGATGTCATTAGATTCTTTTTTTTTTTTGAGAAAGCAGGATTTATTGAGAGGACAGAAAAGTTCTCACAATGGGAGAGGACCTGATGGTGTTGCCTGTCATTAGATTATTATAGGGGCACAAACCCTATTGTGAACTGTGCATGCGAGGGATCTAAGTTGCACATTCCTTATGAGAATCTAATACCTGATGATCTGAGGTGGTGCTGAGGCAGTGATGTTAGCGCTGGGGAGTGGCTGCAAATTCAGATTGGGATTGGCCGTGAGATTTGACGGCACCTTCTCACCCCAACACCATCCCTACCCAAGGTCCACGGAAAAACTGTCTTTCACAAAATCAGTCCCTGATGCCAAAAAGGTTGGGGAAGGCTGCTTTAAAGCAATTATCCACCTCTTTTTGTCTAGAACAGAGAGAGAGGGTCTGTCTTTGTCCAACAGAGAGAGAGCGTCTCTCTGATGGGCAGGAATCTCTCAAAGGGTGCTGCAGGGGCAGGGTAGGTTGTATTTTCCGGTTATAGGCTATAATTCATTCTCATGCCATCTTACCTTCTGAATCCATCCCTAACCAGAGTGGGTTGCAGTTTGGACCTACTGAACAAGGCCTAGAACAGCAGGGTTTGTTTAAGAACTATTTGAGTGCTAGAATAAACCCCCATACAGATTCCTGAAGAGGAGTCTGGGTTTGCTTGCAAGTATTCCTGCAGCTCCACCTAGGGAGAGGTAGAATGGCCTTCTGTTCAGGCAGGAGTCCAATTTTTACAATAAGATGTCAACTTTACCACCTGCACTTCTGATTTCTAAGGCATAAGGCTCTGCCCTGGACCAGAAACAGAGAATACAAACACACCAGGCTTTTGTCAGAGAATACGATCTCAAACTGTCTGCTATTCAACTCCTATCAAAAGCCCAGCTGAGAAAAGCAATATTTACAAAAGATTATTTGAAGGACAGGCAGTTCATCCATTCTTCAAAACATTCTACATTCTATCCATGGATTAAACCTGACCACCTCACAGCTACACACTAGGGCCATATTACTTTAGCCCCACATAGAACTGCTGTCACTGGATTGTATTTTCATGCCATGCTGCTTTGCTCTTATCAAAAAGTTGCTACAAGAAGGAGTTATATAAAATCTGTTATTGCATTTGAGGAAAACACATTGTTGGAATACTGTTCACTACAAAAAGCCCCAAGTGAGAAAACTATATTGGAAATTAGCTTCAGAAGAAGCTTTGAATCCTGAAGAATTAGTCCTTTTAAAACTAATTATGTAGTGAAGAATTTGACCTTGGCTTCCAGGAATCTCAGTGTCAAATCTGAAGCTAAGTTGTGACAATTACATTGAGTATGGTAATAAAGAATATTTGACACATTATTATACTTAACCTTGTCAATAACCCTATAAGCAAGTACTATTAGCCTCATTTTAAAGGTGAGGAAACTGAGGCTGTGAGAGGTAAAAACAGAATCACACCCAGGTATGTCTTACTCTAACCTGTAGCAAGATAGTCCCATAATCCCAGCAATGGGTTTTTTAAAGGGAGAATGTTAAAACTAAAATAACAAATGCTATGTTACAGGTCTAAGGCTGGAGCTCCCCCCCGCCACTTTGCATCACAGTAAAACACTGCATCGAAGTCTGCCTATAGGTACCAACAACTGTACTTAGGTCCTAATTAAAGTCCACTGGAAAAGCGATCTAGGGATACTTACTTCAGTACTACAAGTGATCTTTAAAGATTAAAGTATATTTTTTAGGTAATATTAAGTAAAGAGTTTAGATAGTATATTCTGACAGAAGTTAAAAGATGAACAGAGCACCATCAACATTATCAAAATACTGTGGTCTATGTGCTTTTGGTAAATTTTCCACTAGCCCTGTAGGCATCCCAGAGCTGCAGATGACTTAACTTCTTGCTTGGTCTCACATGGCACTTCCACTACCCACCATGACGAGACTGTCATGGTGCCTTTCTGGTGTTCCCATCACATGGCAAATATGCAACCCCTATCTTCAATTTTTCTTCCTCTTTGCACTTCACATGTTTAATCTGAAAAGTCCTTTACTATCATGTCTCCATTAGCCCTCGGAATAAATGCCCAGGAGAGTGGATGGTGATATGTGCAAGAATTCTCATTTCAGAACTAGAGAAAACACAGAGCCTGGGGGCTTTGTTCTCCATTCAAGGTACAAAGGTAAAGGTCAGGGACACGCATGCCTTCATCCACTCAAGGACTAACCACCTAACATCTGCTAGGCATGGAAAGACGGACGATAACGCCAGCAGCATGGATTCTGACCTTGAGGAACTTCCTAACAGATAAGGGAGGGAAAAAACCTCCATGAAGAAGAGAATACAAGCCAATGCAAGGCATAGGCATAAAAAATGAAAGGTAGCACACCACAAACACTGTTTCTCTGAGTGTAGAGGAAGCGCAGGAGTTATCCTGAATGAAATGGGTTCAACAAAGAAAGGGACTGAAAAAGGGAACTGTTGAAGTCCTTCATTTGTTTAAAACAGTGAATCTAATCTATGAACTGCTGTTCAGTTTCGCATTCACTGAGCATTTCACAAATACTTATCAAGACCCTAATTTGTATCAGGTACTGCTCAGGGTGCCTGGAAAGGAGTAGTGAGCCTGAAGAAAAGTATCTGCTGTGGTGCTCACAAGCCATTTTTTAAAAAGTCAAAATAAAATGACTCATGCTCCTCTGGGTATAGTCCCAGGACAGGGATTGCTGGATCACATGGAAGGTCAATTTTTAGTGAAAGGTCAATTTTTAGTTTTTTTAGAAATCACCACACTGCTTTCCATAGAGGTTTAACTAGGTGGCACTCCCACCAACAGTGTAGAAGCATTCCCTTTTCTCTGCACTTGCACCAGCATCTGTTTTTTGTTTTTTGACTTATTAATGATGGCCATCCTTACAGGAGTTGAATGGTTATTGCCACCCTATTCACAATAGCAAAAACATGGAACCAACCCTATCGACAATCGAAAGTGGACTAGATAAAGAAAATATGGTACATATACATGATGGGGTATTATGCAACCATAAAGAAGAACAAAATCGTGGACTTCACAGCAAATTGGATGACGTTGGAGACCTTCATACGAAGTGATCTATCACAGAAACAAGGAACTGAATACCACATGTTCTCACTCATAAATGGGCCCTAAACATTAATCATATTAGCATAAGGGAGGGATTGGCAATTGCTGGGCACTGCTAGGGAAGGGAGGGAGAGAAGAAGGTTGGCAGTAGGTAGCAACACAGAGGGTACCTGGTTCTATACCAAGGAAAATGAGGGCCAGTTAGAAGATCAAACTTCACTTGCATGCAGCCTACTTATGTAGTTAGTCCTCACTTGAACCTCACATCCCTATAATAAAATAAAATTTAATTAAAAAAATTCAAAATAATCCCAGAAAATAATAGAAAGGAAATAGAAAAGGACAATGTTTATTGGCTAGAAGTGGGCTCTTAGAGTTAATACCACCTAAATAATCTAAGATATAATCATGATGGACATAATATCTAAAGCTGAAACCTGAATGAAAGAAAGAAGCTAGCTGCGGAAGGGCATTCTAGGTAGAGGGAACAGCAAGAGCAGAGAACCAGAGATGGGCACATATTTAGTATATGCATTTGAGTAACAAAATAGAGACCAGTAAGACTGGATCATGGTGACTGAGGCGAACTCGGGCTAGGTGTTGTGGGTGACAGCAAGAGTTGGTCACAGATGTGTGTGTCAGGGAGAGCAAGAACAAGAATTGATAGTATTTATTTTAAAAAATTATTCCCTGGGATTAGATATTGCACAAAAAGTGTGGACCATAAAAGACAAAAAAATGATAAAGTGGGTCTCACTGGAACTGAAAACATTTGTGCTTCCAAAGACATCGTTAAGAAAATGAGACACAACAAAGAAAAAAAACCTATAGGCCAATATCCCTGATGAGCCATGGATGCAAAAATTCCCAACAAAGTACTGGCAAACTATATCTAGCAGCACGTCAAAAAAAAAAAAAAATTCATCATGATCAGGTAGGCTTTATTCCTGGGATGCAAGGCTGGTTCAACATACAGAAATCAGTAAACATCTACCATAAACATAAATAAAAACAAGAACCATATGATTATCTCAATAGATGCAGAGAAAGCATTTAATAAAATCCAACATCTGGCTAGGCATGGTAGCTTACACCTGTAATCCCAGCACTTTGGGAGACTGAGGCAGGAAAATCACTTGAGGCCAGGAGTTTGGGACTAAACTGGGAAACATAGTGAGACCTTGTCTCTACAAAAAAAAAAATCAATAAAAAACTAGCCGGTGTGGTGGTGCACACCTTCAGGCCCAGTTACTTGGGAGGCTGAGGCAGAAGGATTGCCTGAGTTCAGAAGATAGAGGCTGCACTGAGCCATGATTGTTCCAGCCTGGGCAACAGAGTGAGACCCCGCCTAAAAAAAAAAAATCCAAATGTCTCTTCATAACAAAAAGCCCTTAACCATCCAGTCATGGAAGGAACATTCCTCAAAATAATAAGAGCCATCCACGACAAACCCACAGCTAACATTATAGTGAGTGGACAGAAACTGGAAGAATTTCCACTAAAAACTGGAACAAGGCAAAGATGACTGCTCTCACCACTCCTATTCAATATAGCACTGGAAGTCATATCCAGAGCAATCGGGCAAGAGAAATCATGAATTTCGCAGCAACCTGGATAGAATTAGAGTTTATAATATTGAGTGATCTCTCACAGAACTATGGGGGGGCAGGGAGGGGAAGGGAGATGGGATTAATGGTAGTCAATATCTGTCTGAAGAAAGGGGGGCACATCTCATCAACAAGGGTACCTGCACAATCAATATTTGTATACCTAACCCTAAACTGTACCCCACAATTTTAAAATAAAAAAAAAGTATCCAAATAAGAAAAGAGGAAGTTAAATTATCTCTCTTCATAGATTACATGATTCTATAACTAGAAAACCCTAATGATCCTACCAAAAGACTTCCAGCACTCAGAAATAACTTCAGTAAAGTCTTGGTATACAAAATCAACACTCAATCAGTTGCATTTGTATATACCAACAACATTGAAGCTGAGAACCAAATCAAGAACACAGTCCCATTTACAATAGCCACACAAAAAAGTAAAACACTCCAGAATACATCTAATCCAAGAGGTGAAAGATCTCTACAGTAAGAATTATAAAACACTGCTTAAAGAAATCAAAGATGGCCAGGCATGGTGGTTCATGCCTGTAATCCCAGCATATTGGGAAGCTAAGGCAAGAGGATTACTTGAGCCCAGGAGTTCAAGACCAGCCTAGGCAACATAGCAAGACCTTGTCTCTACAAAAAGTAAAAAATTAGCTAGGCATGGTGTGGCATGTGCCTGTGGTCACAGCTTCTTGGGAGGCTGAGGTGGGAGAATTATTTGAGCCTAGGAGATCGAGGGTGTGGTGAGCCATGATCATGCCACTGCACTCTAGCCTGAGCAGCAGAGTGAGGCCCCTACTCAAAAAGAAATCAAAGATGACACAAATGCAAAAACATTCCATGCTCATAGACTAGAGGTTAAAATAGACTAGAGGTTAAAATCAATATGGTTAAAATGTCCATACTGCCTAAAGCAATGTACAGATTCAACATAATCCCTATCAAATTACCAGCATCATTTTTCACAGAGCTAGAAAAATAAAAACTTAAATTCATATAGAAGCAAAAATGAACTTGAATAGCCAAAGCAATTCTGTGCAAAAAGAACACAGCCTAGAGGCATCACATTGCCGGACTTCAAACTTTATTACAAGGCTGCAGTAACCAAAGCAGCATGGTACTGGTACAAACATAGACATGCAAACCAATGGAACAATACAGAACCCAGAAATAAAACTGCGGTCTTACAACCACCTCATCTTTGACAAAGTTGACAAAAATAAAAACTGGAGAACAGACGCCCTATTTAACAAATAGTGCTGGGAAAACTGAAGGGAAAGAATGAAGTTGAACTCCTACTTCTCACCACATGCAAAAATTAACTCAAGATGGATTAATGACTTAAATGTAAGACCTCAAACTATGAAAATCCTAGAAAGAAGTCCTAGGAGAATCCTAGAAAGAAGGCCTAGAAAACATTCCTCTGGACATTGGCCCAGGCAATTAGTTCATGACAAAGATCCCAAAAGTAAATGCAGTAAAAACCAAAATAGACAACTGAAACCTAATCAAACTAAAGAGCTTCTGCACAGCAAAAGAAACCATCAACAGAGTAAACAGGCATATGGGAGAAAATATTTGCAAACTGTGTATCTTGACAAAGGACTAATATCTAGAATCTATAAGAAACTCAAACAAATTGACAGGAAAAAAACAAATAAACCCATTAAAAGAAGGGCATGAACAGACCCTTCTCAAAGGAAGACATACAAGCAGACAACAAACATATTTTTAAAATGCTCAGTATCACTATCATCAGAGAAACGCAAATTAAAACCACGTTGAGATAGCATTCCACATTAGTCTGAATGGCTATTAAAAGGTCAAAAAACAAAAGATGTTGGTGAGGTTGTGAAACATAAGAAGTGCAGCCTCTGTGGAAAGTAGTTTGGAGATTTTGCAAATAACTAAAAATAGATTTACCATTGGACCCAGCAATCCCACTACTGGGTATACCCAAAGAAGCATAAATCACTCTACCAAAAAAACACCTGCGCTTGTATATTTATCACAGCACTATCCACAATAGTAAATACATGGAACCAACTAGGTGCCCATTAATGGTAAACGAGATTAAAAAAAACCAAAAATGTGGTACATATATACCATGGATTACTATGCAGCCATAAAAAAAAGAACAAAATCCTGTCCTTTACAGCAACATGGATGCAGCTGGAAACCATCACTCTAAGTAAATTATCACAGAAACGAAAAGTAAGTAATGTTCTCACTTGTGAGAGCTAAATACTGAATACACATGGGCATAAGGATGGAAACAATAGACATTGGGGAATCCTAAAGGAGGTAGGGAGGGAGAGGGTAAAAGTTGAAAACCATCCATTGGGTACCATGCTCACCACTTGGGAGATGGGCTCAGTAGAATCCCAAATCTCACCATCATGCAACATACTTATGTAACAAACCTGCACATGTAACCCTTGAATCTAAAATAAAATAATTTTTTAAAAATGGAAAGACAAGTCATAGACTAAGAGAAAATATTTGCAACTCATATCTGATAAAGGATTTGTGACTATAAAGAACTCATTGAATTGTACACTTAAAATGGATCAATTCAAGATATGTAAATTACACAATAAACTTTTTTAAAAAGTACACTCAGCTAACAGCCTCTTTGTCAATTCAGATTCCCTAGACCACTTTCTCTTTCATCTTCCTCATGGGCAGCTGATGAGAATACCTAGTCAAGTGGAAGACGGTCACAGTAAGTTGAGTGATATGGTAGAACCCAGCCAATGTCACTATATGTCCTCAGGCAAGCCACAACTGCTCTATGTGTCAGTTACCCACCCTCTGTAAACAGTGATGGGATCTGTACTATTCATCCAAATAAGTTGTTGGGAGTAGCATATGAGATGTGAAGCTATTTGTCCAAAAAGGCTTTATTTCTGTTGCGCTATTAGGTCTACTCTTGAGCTCTGGGACTCAACTCAAAGTTGGTTTGCCATGGTCAATGTTCTATGTATGTTCCATGTTAAATTCTAACTGGGTTTTAGTGGCATTTGGACATAACTTCTATTCATTGAATGTTAGAATGGTTGGGTCATTGGTTCATGGATAGACTGGAAAGAAAGGAGGTAGCATGCTCATCATTAATTCTCATATATTTTTTAAAGACATAGTGCCAGACTCAAATCTCAGAGAAGTTCTTCCTTTCAAGGGTGGGACTTTTGCTCGAAAAACACATTAGCCCTGACCTTTCAAGAGTCCTTGTACCCAACAAACCTGAAATTTTCCTTGACTATGTTAGAATCTGCCCTTCATCTTTCCATAGGCACGTCCCTTGAATATCAGAGTTCTTCATGACCCAGCTGGTGCCACCATTTCTATTTGACACTGGAGGTTTCCAACTATTTTTTTATTAGAAAGAAAATACGGAATGAATATACCAGGAAGAGCAAACAGGGTCAATAAAGGCTTTTAGTGTTTGTCTTTTTTTCTCTAATGGAAAAAAGTCCCTAAGCAGTAACTGTGTGGGTGAAAAGGGGTGTCTACTACCCTTTCTCTTGTATCCCTTCTTCATTCATCCCACCCTGACTTAGCAGAATCATGAAAATCAACTGCAAAACACCCCAACCTTTACCCAAACTTCATATAACTTCTCCTGTGTCCTGTGTGCCCCCACAAAGCTATATTTCGATCCTGAAATCTTATTAAAATACATATTGAAAAAATTGCTTTGATTTTTTATTTTTTGAGTTGGAGTCTCGCTCTTGTTGCCCAGGCTGGAGTGCAGTGGCACACTCATGGCCACCACAGCCTTGACCTGCTGGGCTTAGGTAATTCTTCCACCTCAGCCTTCCAAGTAGCTGGAACTACAGATGCATGCCACCATACCTGGCTAGTTTTTGTGATTTTTTATAGAGATGAGGTCTCACCAAGTTGCCCAGGCTGGTCTTGAACACCCAGGCTCAGGCAATCCTCTCACCTCAGTCTCCTAAAGTGCTGGGATTACAGGCTGAGGCACTGCACCCAGCCCAAAAATTGCTTTAAAAGTACATTTGGAGACTTAGTTTTAAGCATAAAAAAGACACTAAAATAAATTTATTTCAGGATTTTCCAGTCTGTTTATGAATGTTCATTGTATTATACTTCACATTAAGATGTTGACATGAACAAGAAAGTAACTAAGAATACTGATGATGGAAGTATTTACCAGCATTTCACAGAGAAAATATTTGTATCAGTGGCTATATTTTCATTTACCAAATAAGACATTTAACTTCCACTCATTTCCTGCCAGTCCTTTCTTCCATTTATATAGTTTTCTGGATTGGCCTCTGACTTTCAGAGCTTGTGAAAGTAAGCGATTTCCACCATTAATTTAACTGGACACAGATAATATATATGCAAGATGCCCAGCAATATGGAACTCTGGTTGGTTTTCCTGTAGATTCTCTAACAAACTCCTGTCAACTCCAACTTAGACTCATTCTCATGGAAAAAGACACATCAAGCATAAAATGTTGACTGGGGTTTGCAGCTACAAAGGGGGTACCCAAAAAACCTGGAATTTTTTTGGAGAGTGAACCCCTTGTAGTACAGGCTTCCCCCACTAGGTAAGTCTTCTAGGAACCCATCAGCATCAATGTACTAGCTACTGTTGTTGTGAGAGGCTGCATTTGGCTTCAGTGAATTTTGTTTTTGGAGATTCTTTCAACACATTTGCTCATTTCATGATGGTTGATTTGTGATTTCATACCGTGATGAGTGTTTAGCAATTTTTGGCCAAAAAATGGCATCACCCCCATGTCCCACACTCCCTATTTACCCCGAGTGACTTTTTTTTAGTTTGTTTCCCCTGTGTGAAAAAAGTTCTCAGAGGGAAGTGTTTTGCTGATATGGAAGAGGTGAAACAAAAAACAGCAGAAGTACTAAAAGGCATCAAAATTGATGAGTTCAAAAACTGTTTTGAGCAGTGGAAAAAGTGTCTCAATAGCTGTATTGCATAAAACAGGGTACTTTGAAGGCAAATGAAGTTTAAACATGTAAGAATACACATTTTAAAATAAATTCCAGTTTTTGGGGGAGTCTTACCGCATAAGATTCAGGTGTCAGTTCACTCATCTGACAGCACCAGACCCATAGACCCATGTCTAAAACTCATTTTTTACTTCTCTCTAGTTGCAATTCTAAGTCAGTTGCCTGGGAGCCCTCTTGGGAACTCACCCAGTGTTGGGCACTTGACAGAACTGAGTGTATACAGAAGAGCGAGCCCTAGTCAAAGCTTAAGAGGATCTGGATTCTCTTTCAAGCTTTGTTATATGCTTGCTATGAGCAAAACAAATGGCAGATTCCTTCCTAAGGAAAGCTGTGTGCATAAGTCCAGGTATCTGGGAATGAGAACCACGTTTGTTCTCATATCTATCTCTTACTGCCAGTGTGGTCTGGACCTCAGTATTCTCACCAATAGACACAATTGCACCTAATTGTCTCTAATATCCCTTACAAGATATAATTCTCTACCCAAATACAAATCCCCCATGATTTATCTTATCAAACAATGTAAAATATTAGGTTGAACCACATGAAATAGCCATTTTTGGGTTCAACCTTGCACATAGTATTATAAGTAGAAGTCTTCCCTTGTTGGTCAAGCATAACTCTGGCTTATATTAATAAATTATATTAGTACAGTACTTTAAAAGTTTAAAAGTATTTTCACATACATTATTCATATGCAACTAATACTTCCTGAGGGGCCTGCTATGTGTTTGGGGCTTTCCAATATAATTTCTCACTTAATCCTCACAACAACCAGGAAAAGTGGGTTATTCTGATCTATGGGGGAATGAAAAAACTCAGGACAATGGGATAACGTACCCAAAGACACAGCAAGTAAATGACAGCCCAGATTCATGCCTGGCTCAGACTTTAATGCTCTGCCCAGAGACTCTTCTCCTACTGGTCTGAACAAGTCTAATGTCTTTCTCTTATCCCAAGAACCTCTTAATCGTAATATTTTCATACTTTTGATAGGCAAAAAGAGAATGCTTCAGGCTCACATGATTTTTTTCCCCCTCTTTGCTTGCAGTAACATGCTTGAAATGGAAAATGGCAGATTCCTTCCTAAATCCTGGTGGGGAAGTAAGGTTACGATTGTGCGGAGGGAGGAGGGGCCTCCTTCTATCTGCAAAGACTCTTATTGAAGGGGAAAAAAAGCACATCTTTATAGGTAAAAAACTCTGTTGCTTGGCTTGAAGCTAACCCCTACGACATACATTACTGTCTCTCTGTTCAATCAGTGTTCTGCTACAAGAATCAGTTACATTCAATCATCTGAAAGAGCTATTAAAATGCTGATAAAAAATTCATAAAGTAACACACAGTAATGAATCAGGAGAATTCAGTAAAGTGAGACCTACCCTTAGAGCAGGGCAAAAATGAAGGTGAACGATCGTTTGGGCCCAGCGGCCATGAAATACCCTTTTGGAAGATGAATAATTCTGTTTAGGGCTGATAAGTTGAACTAATTTATAATGCTGTTTTAGGTCCACTGCTGAAATATTTCAAATCCCTCAACTTTAAAATGCATTGCCTGTCAGAAACTGGTCTCTTAACAGTTTCCTCTTAACATTTTTCAAAATGTAACCTAGACCAATTTGCATGATTTAATGCTTATTGTATTATACTGTGCATGATTTAAAATGGGAAATAAAATTTAAAAAAAAGAGAAAGAGAGAGAGAGAGCAAGAGGGAGAGACAGGAAGAGACAGGCAAGGTGGCATGAGGGGAACAAGTGAGGGCCAAAGGGAGAATTAAGATCTGTCAGCAACTGGCAGAATGTCCCCTTGGGTCTCATTCAAGGGAAATCTAACTGGACATCATAGACCCAACAATTCTCTAACCCGGTAAGTAGCCTTGAGTGGCCAAGGGATGATGGAAACCATCCTCACCAAGGCAAGATATAAAAGCAACTCTGGGAATCCATAGAAAATGGCTGATTAAAGTGCTCTGCTGAATTCTCACTGCCACTCCCCAACCCATACCCAAACGATAACCAGAAATCCTTGAAAATCCTCCTAGGAGTCACAGTCATGGTTTGGGTTTAGGCCCTAATTATTTCTCTCCTGGGTTTTTAGAAAACCCTCTTAACTGGCATCACTGCCTCTAGTCCCTACTCTCTGCAATCCATCCATCTCCTGTTTCTTTCCTTTTCTTTCTAAAGCAAGTCTGATCATGTTCTTCCTCACTTTAATAACCCTCGATGGCTCCCCACTGCCTCCAGGAGAGACTCCACTCCTAAGCATCACCTGCAAGACTCTTTATATTGTAGCCTCCAACACATCTATTTGTTTACATCTTCTGCTACTTTACAAAGGGAAGAAAGGAAACAATGAACGGTTACAAAACAATAACTGAAAAAATTAGTATCCAGAGTATATAAAGAGCCCTACAGGTCAATACAACAAAGATAAGCAATCCGATAAAAATATGGACAAAATACATCAATATGTTGACTAGCCTATGTGTAAAAAGATGCTCAATTTCACAAGTAATTGGGAAAATACAAATGATTAATAGTGAGATAGTATTTCATGTGCCTCACACAGGCAAATATCAAAATGCCTGTTAATAGTAATGTTGGGCAGGATGTGGTGAAAGGGAACTCTCTGACACTTCCAGGGCACATAAATGAATTCAACCACCATAGAGAGCAATTAGCAATAAGCAGTCAAGGTGATGGTGCCAGTCAGTACCTTATGACCCAGCAAGCTTGATCCTTGGCATAAAGAAATCTTGGTTCATTGTGTAATTCTTCATTATACTAAAAGTGGGAAACAATCTACATATCCATCAACAGAAAAATTAATAAGTATGTTACATCCATACAATGAAACAATATACAGCAGTTAAAGTAAACTTGAGGTATGTCTAATAGAGATAAACATCCAAAACACAGTACATAGTCAAAAAAACTTTTTTTTTCCAGTTGGCATCTTACTCTGTTGCCTCGGCTGGAGTGCAGTGGCATGATCATGGCTCACTGCATCCGTGGCCTCCTGGGCTCAAGCGATCCTTCTTCTTCAGCCTCCCTAGTATCTAGGACTACAGGTGCACACCACTGCACTTGGCTAATTTTTTTTTTTTTTTTGAGTTGGAGTCTCACTCTGTCACCCAGACTGGAGTGCAGTGGCCGCTCCCGGCCACCGCAGCCTGGACCTGCTGGGCTCTGGCGATCCTTCCGCCTCAGCCTTCCAAGTAGCCGGAATTACAGGTATGCGCTACCATGCCCGGCTGTTTGTTTGATTTTATTGTAGAGATGAGGTCTCGCTGCCCAGGCGGGTCTCGAACCCATGGGCTCAGGCAATCCACTCACCTCAGCCTCCCAAAGGCGTGGGATTACAGGCTGAGCCAATTTTTTGTAGAAACAAGGATGCCCAGGCTGGTCTTGAACTCCTGGCCTCAAGCAATCATCCTACCTTGACCTCCCAAAGTGCTAGGATTATAGGTGTGAACCACTGTGCCCGCTGAAAACTTTTAAAAGGGTAAAATAAAGGTTACTGTTTATAAAAAGTTTAAAACTTATAAGACAAATCTATACAGTGTTTATTCAATAAATTATATGGTGACTCAAAGGAAAAGTAGATGACTTCTACAGCAATAGTGCTTCCTTTTCAGGCGTGGTAGCGCGTGCCTGTAGTTCCAGCTACTCGGAAAGCTGAGGTGGAAGGATCGCCGGAGCCCAGCAGGTCGAGGCTGCGGTGGCCGGGAGCGGCCACTGCACTCCAGTCTGGGTGACAGAGTGAGACTCCAACTCAAAAAAAAGGGGGGGAAGGGGGGTGGCTAGGTCAGAACTAAAACAATTCCCTAAGAGCAAAAGGAAGGGTTACAGCAACCATTTAAGAGTGGGGAAAACTTCACCTGTGTGGTTTGCTTTAGGTGTTAGAACTGTGTTGGAGGCAGGAGGATAAATATCATGCCTTCCAGGCTGGGCAGACTCAAATCTGTCCCCTTATTACAGCCTCACACTCCTAATGGAATGCTCTTTGATTGTACACAGGCTTTTGCTGTCTTCAATTATGGAAAACAATTGTGCCACTTACAGAGGCTGTGGCTTCCGGTGCTGCGCTCTCCATTTATTCATTTAGGAGGCTGTGGATCTGATCAGAAATAGCCACTTTGGTTGATACACCACTACTACCTAGAGATTTCATAAATCTTGATTAATTGTTTCAGTGCTTTGTTATGAAGGGTTTCCTCCGCGTTGTGTTACTTAAAATTTTTTAAACAACCCAAGTTGTCAAATGAAGGCAAAAACCCCACATAACATGCGATAATAAGGCTGTTACTGTGAAGGGCTCACTAATCCTGTATTTATTCACCTGTTCCCCATTACACAGATCTGTTAAACTAGCACTTTGTCCATCAACACTTGAGTGCTTAAAGCTGAGTAGGCCTCTTTTGTAATTGCTGGCACCAGCAAAAGCTAAATTGCGAGCTCTCAGAATGTGACTGGAACTGTTGGATCTGCCCAATAGCTCCCTGCCACGCTCACTTGTCCAAGTCCTAGTGCCCCTCGCTTCACTCACCAGTGTGCATGTATCAAAAGCTGTATGGTATTTTTAAAGTGAGTTTTGGGAAGAAACAAGAGGAAAGAATCAAAGGAAATTATTTCCTTTGGTGACATTTCTGCAAGGTACAATTCCACCAAAGATTTATAGCTTCACAAAGCTGCAAATCTAACCATATGGTCAATTAAAAAGAATTCCAATTTCTGTGCCCCTGGGCCTAGAACCTGAGAGAAAACTTTCCTGTTTAACAAAGATCTCAGCCTTCTTGGGGGAGGCATTTAAAGTGTACCCCAAGTCATGAAATCTGACACTATAAAAAGCAATGAGTGTTTTCCTACTGAGGAGTGGGAGGGAAAGAAAGTTCCACAGACCACCGCAGCCACTAATCTGCATAGGGCTGTGGAGACAGGAGAACCACTTGAAGCATCACCTGCTTCCTTGCTTCTGACCACGGATAATTTTTATAGAGTCACAAGTGAGCTGAAGAACGCCAAAGAATTTCACACTTCCCTCCAAGAGTGGTCTGGCTTCACCTCGGAATCAAGTAGCTCAAAACAGCATTTGAAATCTTAGATTCTGCAGGCTTAGCAATGTCCCAAAAAAGCTCTGCCAACGCCTGTGTTGTTAATATCAAATGGATATATCGGCCATCTAGATTGCTAGCTGCCAATGAGCTTTCTGAGTGTGTGGCTCACTTGGTTCACCACTGTCTTGATGGTTAATACCCGACTGCCCAGCTGATGTCAATCTTGGTACCCATATTCACAGTTGAAACAGAAAGGTCACAGACAAGTGCATGCTGCCTCCACATCCCAGCCAGTCAGTCGAAATGAATTGCCTTCTTAACTCTCTGAACTATAAAAAGTTTGGTATTTACTCTCATTTATAAGCTCATAAAGTTGGGTGGGGTTCAGGTAGGCGGACCTATAATTTACCAATCAAACTGGGACACTTTGAGAGGGAAAAGGAGAGCGCTTAATAACTGTGCTAGGACAAAGAACAAACAGAAATTGGGACAGTCCCAGGGAAACCAGAATGTGTGATTACCTGGACTTAGAAGAGTATTTTATTTTGGCTTCTCCAACTATGAAGAAAAAAACTATAGAGAGGTAGGGCCAAAGCATCCAGATACAATTTTCTCATGGATGACACAATCCAGTTTCCACAACTGGAAATTGCCAAGGTGGCATGACTGATTTCATACAGAAATTTGACTGTTTGGTTTTTGTTTTCTTTCATTGCTCTACTGCAGAAGTTCTCAAATATTTTGACCTCAGAACCCTTTTATACGCTTACAATTTTTTTGAGGACTTCCAAAAGGCTTTTAATTATGTGTATTAAATCTACTGATAGTTACCTGATTAAATATTAAAACTCACCACCAAAAAAATCATAACCGAAAAAATTTTAAAAATATTTATTAATTCATTTAAAAATAAGAATTCTATTAATGTTAACAAACACCACATTTTTGTTTTTAAAAAACACTACATTTCTCAAAACAAAAAAAATTAGTGAGAAGAACATCATCGTTTTACATTTTTAAAAAATTTCTTTAATGTCTGGGCTAAAAAAAAAAACAGCTGGATTTTCATATCTGCTTTTGCATTCAATATGCTTCAGTCACAAGCCATGCAGCCTCCGGAAAACTCCACTGTATGTTTACAAGAGAGTGAAAGTAAGTAAAAAAAGATGAACAGTGTCTTACAATTGTGAAAATAGTTAGGCCTTGGGGAACTCCTGAAAGGGTCTTAGGGTTCTCCCATGGGTACCGGGATCACACTTTGAGAACCACTGTATTCCTGAAATGAAAATAAAAATGTTTTCCCATGCCTTCTAGAAGCATTTGGTTACTAAAGCCATCTCTGCCCTTCAGTTGCTAAGTTTAGTGGCCATCAAAATATTCTAGAATGAAGAAGAACTGGTTTAAGAATTACAGTGCCTGGGGTGTGGGGAGGGGCTTCACTAACATTAGAAAAAGATTCACCCAGAATGGAGAGGAAGAGGGAAAGATGGAGAAGGAGTGCAAGAGAGAGCTGTAGATTTCAGAGTGTAAAGCACCCAGACCCTATTTTGGAATAGTTCATAGAGGAAGCAAGACCCCAGGAAAAATGGCCACACCAGGCTCCCATGTGTTCATGTGGATAAGTATGAGGAACATCCTATAGTGAGCTGGGGAACCTAAGGCCTAGAGGACTTCCAACTTTCAACACCCTTTGGCAAAAGATAAGGCATAGAAAATGGGTACAACTCTAAGGACAAAGGATGCGCTAGGAATGATTTAAGTTTGAGTTCCCTTTAGGAGTACAATTCTAAGTAGAAGATGAAGTTGGTTTAAGAAAGTAGTGTGGTATTTCTTCCACACTAGAGATTGTGGGCTGAGAGTCTTGCTCGCTACTTTTGTATGTGCTGTGCTCAATTTGGAGAGCCACCAGCAAGCAAGGCCTTTGTCTTTGATGTATGCAAAGCAGTCATGCCATTCTGAATGGCTCCATCAGTCAGCCTGGTTTATCTGTGCTCAAAGATGTCCCCCAAAAGAGTAAAAAAGAGAAGATGGAAGAGTTACCTTCCAAGGGTCAAAGTCTCCCTACAGGGGGTTCATTCAGCCATGAGCTGTGCAGTGGGCTTATGCCCTAAGTCAGATAGGCAGCTTGTTTTCTCTTAAACCTTAGTTTCCTCATCTTACATTGGAGAATCATCTAGAGTTATAAGGATTAATGGAATTATTTCATGGGAAAATACTTAACATAGTGCCTGGAACAAAGTAATCATAAATCTATTTTTCCTTTATAGTTACTCAACCGTACCTTCCACAGGATATTTTCCCTGACCTTCCTCCCTGAGTCAGAATGCCTTACAGTTTCTCATGTTCCCTATGTCTCTCCTGTGCACCACAGTGGTGATGCTATATGAATCTGTGGGATTCCCATCACAGAAGCCCCATGAGGGCAGGAAGGGTGTCTTGGTTTTTCCTTTCCTTCGCTGTATTCTTTGTATCAAGCACAGTGCCTAGCATTTCATAGGTACTTAATACTTGAATGAATGAAAGAACATGAAATGCACACCTACGATTATTTTGGAAAAATTCCTTCCTGTGGTTTGAGACTATAAGGGATGTTGAAGAGTAGATCTCATGAATGTGAGTTTAAAAGGAAAAATGAAATGACAGGAGAAAAATACACAATACGAGGAGGCAAAAGAGAGTCAGCTTGGTATAGATATGGAATTGGGAAAGAATGAAGATTCTTGTAAAAGACGTCAGTTTTAAACAAGACTCCACATCAAGGTCTCTCTTGCCTTAAATAATAGAGTCTTAAAATACAAGTATCAGCATGTTATCCTAACTAATTAATACCTAGTTCTTTCTCCACAGCACCGATAGGCATGCTAGTTAGTAAGTGATTAAAACATTTCTACCTGATTACTAACTATATAGTTAAACACCTAAAAGGAACCACAGTTAATGGGATATTACAGGCAAGATCGCAAATTATGACTGCAATGTACGGGTGTGTGCACACGTGCATGCATAAGCACATGTGCTCTGTTTTGAAGGAAGGCACTTCCTCCAAATACTCACATTTTCTCAATTCCCTTCTATTTCATTTCTGAAGCTGGAGATTCCAGAATGACCTCTGAGGACAGCGAGATTTGGGGAAGGAGGAGAAAAGGAGAAGGACTTGATGCTACTGCAGGATTTCAGTACATGGAAGTGCCTGGCTGGTACTAACCTACAAAATTAAAGATGCCTGCTAACAAACATCAAACACTGGGCACTATGAACAAAGCAGATGTATTAATTTTCCATTTCTGAAAAAAGCCAAACAACTCCCTGGTTTACTCTCTGCAGCCCCCTCCTCTCCCTCCTCCTTCCCTCCCTTTCTATCCTCTATATACCCCAGCCCCTCTCTGACAGCACTATTAATGATCGTTAATGCCCCACAGGCTCTAATGGGTCCCGCTGGGAGTCCAGAAATACTGCAATTTGTATTGAGGATTTAGACATAACAACAACAAAAATAAAGCCCTCTGCTCCCCGTAGCCAGAGCTTGATCAGTTAGCTACCCCCTGGAATTGCACAACAGAATAATAAATGACAGCTCTTCGATTAAATCAAGCCTTCTGCTGTAAGTGCTGGAGAGAGTGTGATTGTCACTAACAATCTACTGCTTGTTAACACCATTGGGGTATGAACAAACAGTAGTCAACACCTAAAAAATTAAAAGTCTTTGGAATACCTTTGGTATTTGTGTACACACATACATGTCCATATGCGGTACAGGCACATAACACATGCATGCGCACACATGCACTTTTAGGGCTCTCCTCTTAGATGTTTTTGGTTTTAGTAGCTTTTTTTAATGTTTAGGAAAGCTCCATAAAAAATCCAGCTGCTGTCATGTTAAAATAACAAAAAAGAATTGTCTGCCCACTCATCTGCACCTCAGATACAGTACTCTTGACGAAATGATTTCACAAGGATAAAAGCTTGATCTATGTTTCCCAGATTAGGTTAGGACGAGAGAACATATGAGGCAGAGTAGGCTAAAACTGAATTTGTGATTGATTTGCCATTTAAATTTATTTCTTTCAGGTTCTTATGATATTGCCTTCTAAATAAAAAGTTAATGTTTCAAAAGTGTGCAATTAAGTGTGTGTTAAGACAATGTTTGATTTAGATTGGTGCTCACTCAGAATCAGCATTCCCCTGTCTTGGAGATTCTAAATTCCCTGTGGTGGGAAAACATTCATATCCTTTCATCTTTCACAGCAGAGTTTTGGATAACAGGTGAACCTCCAAAATGCTTGAAAGACACAGAGGAGAATTCAGCATGGCTCAGGGTGGGTTGGGACACAAAAAACCTTTAATTGAGTTAATACTCCTCATGTAGAATAGAAACTGAATGCTGAATCCCAACCTGCGAGAAAAAACAAAGCCTGCCTTTAAGGTGCTTACATTTGAAATCTGAAGGGCAGCCAGAAGGGCAGCCAGGATGGGTCCTCCCAAGCCCAGAAAGAGCAGCATGGGACTGCTGGCTGCCTTCTCCAGAGATGGATGGTGTTCATCTGCACTTGACCTTTACACCAGGCGCAGATCACATGTTTGTTTTGACAGAACAGCTGAGAATAACGATTCTCCCTCATCTCCCTCCCTTTCTCTCTTGGTGTTGGTGGAGTGGGATGCAACACAGTCTATTCGAGTGAGAGGCAGTAATAGGCAGATGGTTTGAACTACAGTTAACCATATTCACTTGCAGATTCAGAATTATTGATGATAAAAGCTA
Source organism: Cephalopachus bancanus (assembly GCA_027257055.1). Taxonomy (NCBI): domain Eukaryota; kingdom Metazoa; phylum Chordata; class Mammalia; order Primates; family Tarsiidae; genus Cephalopachus; species Cephalopachus bancanus. The sequence continues at coordinate 3,237,391 of JAPVLO010000161.1, read as the reverse complement.
CACTATGAGGCATGTTCCATCTGCTTATTTTCCAATTTTCATTTGTTGTAACCCTGTTTATATTACTGGGGTTTCTTTTCTCTCCAGAAGCACTGCCATAAGGGTACCTAGAGACAGACATCTGTCCTTCTCACTCCAGATGCATCACCCTCACTACTACTGTTTGGGTTCTGTTCTCTCCCTCCTAGCCAGCTCCTTGCCCTGCTCTTCTTCTGTTCTCCCATCACTCTTGGAAGGTCTCCAGCCTTCCCTTATGATCCTGATGGGTTCCTGCACCTTTACCTCCAGTCCAAGGGGTGAAAAGGACGCCCAAGGGATCCTGCTTGTTCAGACTGCACCTGGCCATGTGGCTTTCCCTGTTTCAATGCTCTGGGCCTGAGATCACCTTCCAGTGTTTCTCAAACTGTGTGCAAAGCAGTGTGCCAGAAAGGAACACTAAGTTCAAGGCTAGCACCCGGTCCTGGATCTTTCCTTGTACTCTGAAATTGGAAAGGAGTGGGTAACTCACCTAGTGAGGAACTAAGGCATTACTGATAATTGAAACAAACACAACTATGTTTGTGTTTGCATAAAATGGAAGCACCACTTTGGTCCCCACCCCACCCTGCCAGAATTGTGGTCCCTGCTTTAGGGACAAGTTGGCAGAGAAACATGAGAGGCAACACCTCCCCCAAGCCCTCTGGCTAACAGGATCTTGGAATGTGTGACTTAAATTCTCCAGCTGCATTTTTCATCTGAGCTTGCCTGCTCTGCCCTAAGGACAACAGCTGGACCTACCCTCGGTATAACAATGGTTCAGAGGGTCCATGTACAATCTATGTCGGCAAGAACTTCCTAAGTAACTTACAGGCCTCTTTTAATCAAGAGGAAAAGCTCTCCATCTTGTTGACACTTATGACCCTTGATTTAAAATACTCCAATTGTGTAATTCAGATGGGACCAGGAGAAAGTGCAGGCCCTTTCCATTAGGATACTTTCTAATGGGAGCAATACATCAAGTTCTGGCCTCTAATCTGAATAACAGCTGTTTGGAAACCTGTCCTGAGTCTATCATTTGGAGCTGCTTTTAGGAAGATCAACATTCCCCATATTCACTTCATCTTGACCTCTACTCTGGGAAAACTGGTTGAAAGGACCCGGAGAAGAAACGTTCATCATTCACCTGGTTTCATTTTGCTTCTGTTCTTCCTTCTCATCTAGCCTTCTACTTCTCACCCAAAAAACGAAGTCCTTAAAATTCACCTCAGAGGTAGTCTCCCCTGAGGCTAATGAACAAATAAAATTATGTTTACAACCATTTAGTGAATACTGATTAGGTGAAGGCCCAGAGCCAGGCACTGTGGAGCCACTAAAGACAGACTCCATGTCTGGTGAAGCAAGACTCATTGAGGTTGAGTCTCAGGTCCTGCCTGCTCTCTTTCTTGAAATCTCTGACTGCTGTAGTGCATTAGTCTGTTCAGGGTTCGCCTTTGACACAGTTACAACTAATCATACTTTTTTTGAGGGGGGCCTTCCTCTATTTAGACTACAGCCTTCATCAAGGCAGGATGTACCAATTGATGTACTAATCAGAGTTCTTGTCGGTCCCAGAGTAGTAGAACACTTCACTATTACTTTGGTGTTTTGATGACAATGAAAGTTAGCAAGCAAAATATGCCTCATCTTTCCTGACAGTTTCACAATAAAACATGGGAAAACCAAAAAAAAAAAAAGAAAAAGAAAACAAGAAGATACTGGCTTGTCTTAGAAGATTATGAAAATGTTGATGCCAAGCCTCGGATACCTGCAGGAACCTCATGATTTCAACAGGAAAGCATCAGATGTTTTTCTAACCCGCTATATCAAATGCGGTAACAATCAAGTAATTGAAATTGTCCATCCTTCCCACAAGTGGGATAGCTATCACTCCTCGGTGCTGGTCCCCTTCTTTTCTGTGTCAGTCACACGTCTACACTGCTATTCACATTTCATCTACAAGTCCTTTTGCTACCTATAATCTCTGTTATTTTGCTGTCGACTCCTCATGCCTCATTAGTCATGTTTGACACCTGTACCTAACACCTTTTCACTGACAATGCAGGACAGTTTCTGGTGAGAATAGATATTTTCCAGGATAGCTTCGACAAAGACCTCTGATTGTGTGGCAAAGGCATGACGTGGGGTCACTGTGGCTCCCCTTGCCCCATTCAGTAAACCTTCTTTTGTAAACCTCTCTAAACTTGGCTCCACTTAAAGACTGAGAATGTGGCTATTAGGAGCTAGAGGAGGGAATGCAAGCAGAAGGAAATAAAAATAGCCCATAAAGTTTTAATATTTAATTTACAGAAAATCTATGTATTCAAGCTCCTGTGCTGCAACCTGCAAAGTGGCAGATGAGAAATGTCTAAGTTCAGAGATAAAACAGCATGATAAGGATTTTTTATAACAGAGCTTAAAATTCATGACTTATTAAATTAATGAAAATCTCAGATTTAAAAATTCAAAATTGTTTTAATTATAAATTCACTGCCAGCTAGTTCAACTAACAAGCAATCTCAAACCTTTTGCCAAAGGGTGATGGTTGGTCCAAAATAAAAAACAAAAGGAAGTGTGTTCTTCCAATTCTTCATTGGTAGTAAAAATGTTCTCTGCATTTTGGGTCAATTTTCAAACTGTGGTTCCCACACACAGATAGTCACAGATGCATAGACACACATCCGAGTTTACTGATGTTGTAAATCTAAGTCTAGATTTAGAATTTTTAAGTCTAACTACAAAATTACTATTTGGTGACATAAACAGATCCAGTAAGTGGCATAGTTAATAAGTAACAATGGATTGGACCATAGTCAGGTGCCTCTTTTGGGGACCAACCTTCTCTTTCTAAAATGTGTTGAATCCCCACAACTTTAAAATAAAAAATAAATAAGTAAATATGTAAAAATAAAGTAAATGCCAATCAAAAAAATGTTTAAAATAAAAAAATAAATAAAATGTGTTGAACCACAGGAAGTCTGAATGAAATAACTAACTGGCTGCACCCTGACTACAAAAATACTTATAGGTGCTCCCAACTTGTTTTTCCTGGCTTCTCCCTCTATGGTAACACTCCTTTCCTCCCCTCCCCTAGGAAGTATTTGGAAATGTATGGGGACATGTTTCGGTTGTCAAGGTGATGGTAAGGGCTACTTGTATTTAATGGGCAAAGCAGTGTTGCTAGGTGTTTCATGATGTGTAGGAACAGTCTACCCTAAGTGCCAAATAACTACTTCACTAACAAACAATGGAGAAGACACAATATCTTCAGGGAAGATCACATCTTCCCTGGTTGTTTCTTGAATTCTTCACTCATAAAACATATCCACTTCAGAACAGGAACATGCCATACCTGCAAGATTTATTATCAGTGCTTCACCTGAATGGGAACTTCCTAATGCTCACAACTGGGTAAGAATGAGTGCACCCTGGCCTGGATAATGGTGCTGAGCCCTTCCTACCACATACTACTCTGAGTTGGGGGCTGCTATAAACAAAGCTCTTTGAGTCATGACTCTGGATGTGAATAGCATGCATCACTACTTTTCTGCAAGTAGCACAAAATATTCTTGAGATCCTGAATTCTATAAGCACCACTGGAAACTGTGGGCAAAAGTCATTCCAATAGAAATAAATCCTTGGTTCCATCATGATTCACTTCCTTCAGGACTCTACTCACCAACTACTATTTCACTCAATTTATTTCAAACAGATGTGGTTCATCTCCTACTTCAATATGACACAAATGGGGGCAACCAACAACCTTAAAGTATAATATCTTCCATTTACTGTTGATGATGTGTTCTTACACAAGAGCTACTATCTTTGTCTAGCATCTAGAAAGATCACCATTAATATGATAAACGAGGCTGAAAAAAAAGGGAACAAGGTGAGACCGAAGCAGTTCATAAGCATATGGATGCACAGCACTTACAGCTGAATGTCCTAGAAACTGGGTTTGTCAGACCTGTCTCATGCTGTCTGCATGACGAGGTGAGGAAAATCACCAGGGCTCTTCCACTTCTTATGAGCTCTTGAAGAGTCACACCTTAGGGACAACCTGACTAATGGTCAAGTTCTAGCAGATGTGGATGAAATGAGAATACCACCAACAGAGAAAGAAGTCTGGCTGGGTGGGAGGGTGGAGACATGGTTGACAACAGAAGTGAAGGACTGCCCAGTGTCACCTGCCTCCAGGACATTAATGGGACTTCTGAGGTTAATTAGGCTGGAGTTTAAGTCTAGAAAAAGAGAAAAGGAACACTGGATAGCTGCAGATATGAAAAGAGCATCACAGGGCAGCATAGTATCCTTGGCTTTACAGTTTGATTATAACAATATATGCAGTTTTATAGTTTTATTTGTGTGTTGAGGGGTAAGGAGTTATTGATGAAAAGGTTTACAACACTGGGGCATTTTTTGCTTGTCTCATGTAGCCTGGATGATGGTGCTGAGAAGCCAAATCAAACAGGCATATACCACCACCACCACCACCACCCCTAACAACAACAAAACTGGAAAAAGGGCAGTGAAGAAACAAGGCCTATGGGGAATCAAGGTACCTGAGGGTGACTTCTACTTGTGCTTTTGCCACCTGTGGGTGTGGCAATTTGACTCTGCAATCTGACTGATCGTAGGCCAAAATAAACGTGAGTATCTCTTGTCCAAAGGGATTCTTTATATGTAGAATTTCCCTTCTTCTGAGCTCTTTGAGCTACAAGAGGAGCTAACAGGCTATTTTGCAGGCTACAAAGAGACAGCTCATCCAGTTAATGCCCATTTCCACAAGGAATCTCACAATTCTAGAGCATTGTTCATGCCCCCAACTCCAACTGTAACCCTATTAACTACTCTGATGGTCCACACATTTTGATTATGTGCCCCCAAAGTAAAAAAACAAAAAAACAGATAAATCATTTAACTCTCCTAATATATTTTTACTTATTTAAACACTGCAATGATAGTACCACTACAGTAATGTATTTTGAAAATGCACACATGCAAAATAAATCTGAAAAGGTGAGATAAAAATAAGTAGAAAAAGTTGTTCTAGATTTTTCTCCTCACATCCCAAATTATTGCCTTTCAATGCACACTTTGGAAAGTTACAACTTAGTCAACCTCTTATTTTGTGCCTGGAGAAGGTACTAAAGCTAAGCACTGCCCTGAGCATTGGACTTCCCGGCCAAAGTGGAAGAAATAAAAGTTGTGGTAGGACAACCTGAGAGAGGTCCAAGTCCTTCAAGTAATCGCCTTCATCTTGCCACCGAATGGTGAAGATGAATCTTTCTGACTTGAGGAAAGCCACATGTGTTATTTCCTCTGTCTCTCTCCATTTTTAGAGATGTCAGATGTGGTTGTGATTTTATGCTTTTCTCTCCATTCCACATTCTCCATGTGGTGCTCATTTTTATCATTTGCTTTGGGTTTCATGCCATTCTGTCCCTTTCCCCCTACATTTTTTTTTCCTGGGTTTTTACTCCCACCTCAAGCAGCTGGTTCATTTCAGAGAAACTTGTTGCATTATCTGGACAGAGAAAGTAGGCCACTCTTCAAAGAACAGGATGACAGAGGGGACCAGAGGAGGCATCCACAGGCTGTGTGATATCCTTAATGAGTGAGAGGTGGGTGTTTGCATTTTTTAAAAAGACCATCAGTACCTTTAGCAACCTAGGGGAGGTGGAGTAGAACAGCGTTGGAGAGGGAGGAAAAGTGTGCTTGTGATTAGGAGACTGCTAGGATTCCAGATCTTGAGCAATACTTTAAAAGATATACATTTACTGTCTACTTTCTGCAGGAAACTGCGTCTTTGGCTATTGCTCTCCAAATGCATCTACTAATCAGGAAAGGTTAGCACTATTAGGATCAAGGCAGGAAGGTTCAGAAGTGACTAAAAACCCAGCACACAGCTGGAGTACTCATCAACAAGACCGATTTGATGCCACTCTGAAATCTCTCTTGAAATGGATTCTCTTTACCACTCTTCTTGTTCAGATCTTGACTATAACCTCTTACCCACATCCAGGCATCTGCAGGCTTACCCTATTGCAAACAACTCTACATCAAAGCTTCTGCCAGTTTTCTTTTAAAATTAACCATTTAATATTTCATTCTTCACCATATTAACCTCCTAAGTCTCACCACTGGTGAGAGCAATGGTTATTAGTATTAATTTCTCCTGCCCAAATATATCTAAAGCAACCAATACATTCCCACCAATGACTGTAACTAAGGCAGGGTTCTGGGGCTTACATGGAGACTGACCTTTTGCCAGGAGTGAAGCAGGATCTCTGGAGTGGTATGAAGTCTGACAAAGAGCTTCCTCCAGGAGCACTCAAGACTTTTCGCATTCTGATCCAACCTATTTGCAAGTCATATCTGTGGCCTGTTCTTCTGTCTTGTTCTCTATTCTTCAGCCGTAATGGAGCACTACATTTTTAGACCAGGAGGGGCTCTTTACATCTGTCTTTACACATGCTGCTCCCTTTGCTTGGAGTTCCACTAAGCACTAACTCAGCTTGCTGAGCTCTCTGAAAAGTCACCTTTCATCTCTGAAGGAAATGACTGTCTTTCCAACTGTCCCTTCTCCCTTCTCTTCAGTAGATCTGATTTCTTCTTTCGGGCCTTTTAGCAGTGTCTGTCCTACTGACACACTCATCATACTCATCACAGTTGTTCATTCACCTCCCACGAGACTATAAGCATCCAGAGAGCGGAGACTCATCTTATTCACATTTGCCAAGATGGCACTCAGCTTGGTGTCCAGCAAGATTCAAGACGGTAGAACTTAATGAAAGAGAGATGCCAGAATCACTGTCCACCTGGCTTTCGGTAACTGGAGACATCCTCCTTGCCCTCCTCTTCCACAATGATTTAGCCCAGCCTCATGCCTTGGGCAGCCCTTCATCTCTTCACTGTCCTGAGCTTCCTCCCATGCTCAGTCCTGACAGGGCGCTGTTAGTGTGGCAGCAGTGATTTACAACTGCATTTAGCTGAATCTAATCAGAAGTGTGAATACTCCCCTTCTATCTGGCACACATCATCGGCGCTCTAATTATTCACACATTTTGGCAAGCATTCTGGTGTTCCCCTACCAAGCTCCTAATCCCAGCAGATCAGTTAAAATAAATGAAAGAGAGAATCAAAAGGCACTTTAAAAATTCAACTGTTCTCCAAATGAGTTTGAACAGGCTCCAGATAACTAGTGGTTGCAGCTGACTGGCATTTAAAACATAAGAACCCTTCTGCCCACTCCCACTCCCAAGTCCCTTCCTGCACCCTCTGCATATAAGAACACGATTCTCCCCTATTTAAGAGAAACACTTGAGACCAGGCCCTGACATGTTTTCAATGATTTGCATTAAAAACCAGGAAAATACAGTCACCATCCCGAGACTCTATCAGTGCCAAAACAATTTTGCTTTTCCACATATGTAATGTGATACCAACCCAGGACTGATGATTACAACTTCCAGAATGCATCTATTAAAGAGCTCCCCAAGAGCAGGAAGCCATTAGGGCAAAAATTAAAGCCATGTACCAACCTCAGAATTCAAGAAAAGTTTCACACACACACACACACACACACACACACACACACACACACACACACACACACACGAGTACACAGCATCTGGACTTAAGGAAAGCAACACATACAGCTTTCCACACTCCCTGATCTTTCTCTGGCTTGAACTTCTCTTCCCCCAGGGACCCTCAAGACCTTTTCCCTTAGCACCTTCAAGACTCTGTTCCAATGTTACCTTTCAATAAGACTTTCTCTGTCCACTCCTTTTCACCCCCAACACTAATCTACCTATCCTTTTGCTTTATTTTTCTCTTTAGCTCTTATCACCATTGGAAACATTCATTATGCATTTTGCTCATTTATTCACCATCCCGCCCCCTCCTCTCGCCCAGAATGTTTGGGCTATTGTTGCCTAGAACAGCATCCAACATGTAGCAGGTGCTCAGTAAACATTTGTTAATTACAGAGTGAAATCCTACTGACAGTCTGTGAATGTCTGAGACCATGTCCCAAGAAGCTGCAGACCATACACCTCAGGCTGACTTGCAGAAGATGCCAAGTATAGGATTAATAACATAAGACTTTGGGGGAAATATAGGGCCCTAAATTCTTCACTCAGCTCTGCTCCTAATGAGCTGGGTAACCTAAACTTCTGTCCCCGCAGCTTTAAAATAAGGAGAGAGCCATGAAAACCCTATCTTCCAGGATTATTAGAAAATTCAAATAAAAGAACATGTAGGAAAAAAGTTGGAAAGTTAAAGGCATTCTCCACATGCAAGATATTATTCTCTAAAGATAAGGCAGTGCGGCTGGATTCGGTGGCTCAGCCTATAATCCCAGCGCTTTGGGAGGCTGAAGTGAGTGGATTGCCTGAGCCCACGGGTTCGAGACCCGCCCGGGCAACTTGGCGAGACCTCTTCTCTACAATCAATCAAAAATTAGTTGGGCATGGTAGCGCGCGCCTGTAGTTCCAGCTACTTGGAAGGCTGAGGCGGAAGGATCACCAGAGCCCAGCAGGTTGAGGCTGCAGTGGCCGGGAGCCGCCACTGCACTCCAGTCTGGGTGACAGAGTGAGACTCTAACTCAAAAAAAAAAAAAAAAAAAAAAAAAGATAAGGCAGTGCTTTCCACCTTACTTTTCCATAAACCCAAGTATTTTCAGTTACATACCATCATATCTAATCATGGTTACATGTAAGGGAAACAATGCAACAATTCACTCCATTCTCTTACATTTTAAAAGTCTGACTTGCCCTGGATAGATGAAAGAACTCTGACCAAAGCTTCAAGAAGTTAGTGTGTGTGTGTGCGTGCGGGTGTGTGTGTGCGTATTTGTGTGTGAATGTGTGACTGTATATGTGGTATGAGTATGTGTAATACGTGAGGGGGATGTGAGGGGAGCGTGTGGTATGTGTGTGATGTGTGTCTATATGAGATGTGTGTGTGTATATGTGTGTGTGTGTGTGGTGTATATCTATATATGTTGGGATGACAGAAGAAGGAAGAGCCCGGCACTTCTGCTGCTAAAGGTATGCGCTTACCTAATCAACCTCAACTCCAGGAGGCTGTAAGCAATTGAGTATTTCCTGGGGCAGGAAGGTTCTAGATGACTCCTTGGACAGATAAGGGGGATGCTTGCAGTGGCTAACCAAGTAAGTTAGACTGAAAACAGAGATTAAGGTTTTCTAATTCTGGTTCTTTGAGCACCGAGCCCCAAAGAGAACTTTTCATCTGGTCCCTAGTTTAAGCTGGAGGGGGGTAGGCTTTAAATTTGAGCTTTTTAAAAGAATAGTTATTCATAGGAGAGAAGTTGCTTAACACTGAGCAGAACTGTACAGTTTCTCTCTCCCAGGTGCCCTGGGTAACTGAGAGACTTTTGTTACTAGGGCTGGCACAAGACCAAGAAAAATATCACCCCTACTTGTCTATTTATGTAAAATACTCCAACCATTTATGTGTCTTTACGTTTAGGGGTAATAGCCACACAGCATAGATGTTGATGTTTCACGCATGTGAAATAACACAGTAGAAACCTACTTTAAAAAATTACTTTTCTTTGGTGTCACCATGGAAACTGGCCAACATAATCTCTCCACACCTAACTCTGGGGGGTAAGGAATAACAGTGACTGGGGGAAAAAATCAAAACATTGAAAATGCTCATAAATTCTGTTATGTGCCAAAAAATTTAACAAGAGACATTTTTCCTCTGCTTTGGGCTGGGATGTCAACCAGTGATGTTTACTTTTTGAACTTTGTTTGATTTTCAAAACTAAAAAAATCAGCTTGGGAAGTTTAGTGAAGTTCCTGCTAAGCAATAAATCACTTCAGAGCCTCCAGCAGTCTCCAGCCTGTTCCCTTAAGTGGTCTTGAGTTGGAGTCTGTGGAGCAGGGGAAAATGGCAGCTGGTGGTAACTGAAGGGATCGGAGTGGGAGGGAGGCAGCGGGGACATGGGGGACTAGTTAAAAGAGGAAGAAAACTAAAATGAGACAAGTGGGACAATCAGAACCAGTCATAACTCTCTTTCTCATTGCAATTATGCTCCAATCTCTAAAGCACCTACATTCTGGCATTTTCTGCAACTTGGGTCTCACACAAGTTCTTTATTGAGTTGAGTGTTTGGCTGATTCGACCTCAGGCCCACGATGCTTTTTAAGAGTGATAAAAAGACATAAAACTCTGTCAGAGTCTCATTATTTGTAAAAATAAATGTACTTTTGGAAAAAAAAAATGCCCAAGACTAGACTCTGAAGGGAAAGATTAGTAGATATATCCCAATTTGGTATTTATTTTTTGGAAAATCAGTCATGGTTTAAGAAGACAAGCTTCTTAGCAATGACTTTTGCTTCTTAACTAAAGTGTTCCTGGTAGAGACAAGACATTGATCCCAAAGATCAACTCTGTAATGAAAAGGCCAATTTTATTCTGAGTCTTGAATGCCTAGTTCAAAGAGGAAGCTGATTTCAAATCATATCATCCTTCTCATTTATTTATTTTAAATTTTAATCTCAGGATTTGCTGTACCTAAATCCTTACTGTTTTCTTGGTTGAGTTTTGGCAGAGAGTACTTTACCTGGCCTGTCATTTTACTTTTTTTTTTCTCCTGGTCAGTGAATTTTATTTAGTTGCCTAGAACTGTATCTCAGTTTGTTTGTTTTTTGTTTTTTGAGTTGGTGTATCACTCTGTTGCCCAGGCTGGAGTGCAGTGTCACGCCCATGGCTACCCCAGCATCGACCTGAGGTGATTCTTCTGCCTCAGCCTTCCAAGTAGCCAGAATTACAGATGCACGCTACCATGCCTAGCTAATTTTTTGATTTATTGTAGAGATGAGGTCTTGCGAAGTTGCCTAGGCTGGTCTTGAACCCGTAGACTCAGGAAATCTTCTCAACTCAGCCTCCCAAAGTGCTGGGATTACAGGCTTGAGCCATTGCACCCAGTCTATACTTCAGTTTTAAATACTGTTCCCCTCCCCTTCAAAACACCCTAGTAATAAACAGTGCTTCGTATATTATAAAATGAGAAATAAATATCTTTTTTTGAAAGGAACTAATAGAACTTCCAAGAAAGGTTATTTAATGAACTAGTAGACATCACAAGAAACTAAAGATTGTATATTAGAAGTCATACCCAGACTAATTCTTATGCTTTATTAACTCTCCTCCTAGAGTTTGTCCTCACCCCTCAATCACACTTAAAATAATATATTTTCCCCCAGCTCTTTGAGGGAGGAAGTATGTTCTTTGATGAATTATAAAAGTAATCTTTTCCCACTAAGAACATAAAGAAGTCCTGAGACTTGACTAGAATAAATCTGAGATAAAATACTGTAGTAGAATCCAGAGGAGGAATTAATTGAGAAAGCTCCCTAACACAACAATCCAAGTGAGGTTTGACTTTGATGCGTTAGCGTCCATCTATCCATCCACTCATGTAGTCATCCATCTACTCATTGGTACATGTATTCTATAAATATACCACGTATTCCTGCATGCTAAGAACTGGAGACAGACAGATAAGACATCACATATTTTCTAAGGAGCTCCCATTCCACCAGGAGTCATATAACATTTTCCCCTTCCTTTTCTAGCTCCTAAAAGAGCACCTTCCCCTTGGAGGTATAAATGTACCTTCTCCCATACATGCCTTCCTACGTTTCTTGCCCTGAGCATATATACCTTTAAACAGAGAACAAGGAGGTGTGCATCTTTATTAGCAATCACTAGGAATGAGTTTAAAAAAAAATCAGTGTCAAGTTCCCAAAGATAAAACATGAAAAGAAATATAGCATTATATAGAAGTGGGAAAGGGGAATTATGGGGGAAGGGTGGTAAGCATGCATAATGTGGATAAAAATGCAAAAGTTATTATAATTTATTCATTAAATCCAGCATGAGAGAACAACACTCTCTCAGAAACACCCAACAGAGGGCTAAACTTCCAAGACATTCCTCCTCCCTGGCAGAGTTTCAAAACACAATGTAAGTGGTGTCTCATTGTGTTCTTCATTGGTCTTGCTAAAAGCCAAGGCCTTTCCTCTTGCCAAGAGGGGGGTCACACAGTTTGCTCAAACAGTAGTTCACAGTGACTTTCTATACATAGCCCCTTGCAGGGAGTCTTGGGAGTCAGCACTTCTGGGTTTATGGCTTTGGTTTGTCTCTAAGTAGCTGTATGACCTTGAGCAAGTCCTTAAGTCTTCTGGGCTTCAGCTTTTTCATTTCTAGAGAAAATATCTTCTGTGGCCATGCTTACCTCCCAGACTTGTAGTAAGGATAAAGTAAGATAATGCATTTAAGAATGTTCTAAAAAAAGGTAAAGCAAAACACAAGTGCCTGATGCTACTTAAATTCCCCACCTGAGGGGATTTCTTCTTCCTCTTCCTCATCTTTGCCCCAGTTTTCCTGGGGCAAATTTCCACAATACTCCCTTCTTGCCAGCATCAATGTCATAACATGAACAACCAGTACCTGATGAGCATGGTGGCTAGATTAGCTCAGTCTATTTTGGGGAAGGTGAAACCCTCCAATTTATTAAGTAAACAATTCTAGAAGCTTGGATGACCCCACAATAGTCTCAACTCAGGATCAGTGAATGCCAGTGGGCAAGACCTCCTGTGCCTATACAGTTGCTGTCTGACAAGAGAGCCTGCAGGCAGTGAGGCAGCCAGGTCTCCACTGGAAGGGACAGAGTGGAGGAGCTTCCACCAGAAGGAGGCCAGGGTAATTAGCCCAAGGAACACAAGAGCTGAGAAGGTCAAAGAACACAACTAAACCTGCAATTTGGTACTACATCTAGCACTAGGTGTCAGATTGTGTTCTGAGCACTTAAAAAATATACAAGGGGGTACCCAAAACAACTGGAATTTTTAAATAAAAAATTGTATATTTATTCTTATGTGTTTAAACTTCAATTACCTCCAAAGTACTCTCTGTTTGATGTAATCTTGATCTATCAAGATGCTTTTTCCACTGCTCAAAACAGTTTTTGAACCCATCAATTTGATGCCTTTTAGTGCTTTTTGCCATTTTGTTTTGTTTTGCTTTGTTTTTTGTTTCACTTCTTCCACAATGACACAATATTTCCCTTTAAGAACTTGTTTCATCTGGGGAAACAAACAAAAAAGTCGCTAGAGGTGAGATCGGTCAATAGGGAGGGTGGGGCACAGGTGTCATGCAATTTTTGGTCAAAAACTACTGAACACTCAGTGCAGTGTGCGTAGGTGCATTGTCGTGGTGGAAGAATCAGTAACTTGTCTGCCACAACTCAGGATGTTTCTTCTGCAAATTATGAGACAATCTTCTCAAAACTTCCAGATAAAAACCTGGATTGACCATTTTTATCTGGAGGAACAAATTCTGAGTGTACTACAAGGGGCCTGCCCTCCAAAAGCTTTTTGGTTTTTTTTGGGGGGGTTCCCCTTGTATTAAGTATTTAACCTTCACAACAATCCTGTGAGATGATACTCTCATTTCCCTCGTTTTATAGATGATCAAACTGAGGGATGCAGAGGAAAGGTAACCTGTCCAGGATCATAGTCTGGCTCCAGAGTCCATGCTCTTTGCCACTATGCTATATTGTCTCTCAGACGAATAGTGAGACAGATGAGAGAGAACAAGGAAGGGCCAGTTCCACAAAGAGCAACAAACACAAGCCAGGAAAAAGACTGAGCAGTGTGGAAAAAAATTCAGCTTTGGCCACTTTTTCTTTGCAGTATAGGATCTTGTTTATAGTCTCATGGCTGACAGATGTCATTCCTGTGACTAGTATATGAAACCCTGCCCATGCCACCCCTGCCACTCTCTTATGTGCTGCCTGGGTCTGGAATAAGCCATGGCAGGCTGACATTGACATGAAAGCTGGAGGTGAGCAGCCAGACTCTGAAAAGCATCTTCTGGCATGACTGTTCAAGCTCAACCCTACAAGGAAGAGCTCCATTTTCAGAAGCGTATAAACCATGCAAGGATGATATCACAGCCTCAGGATGGCGTCAGGTCAGTTTTGAAATCCATGAGCCTTACTGATGAGAAGCTAGAATCTGGGAAGAAGAAATAGTCTCCTCATATTCTGGGGGCTGTGGACACAGGCCTACCAGAGTCACCTACTAACCCATGTCCAAAAATGTCTTGAAGAAGTCTGGGTGCCCCTGAAAGCAGGTACTTACAGTCCATGTAGTAACCTGTCTTCAGTTTTGGCATCTCTGGTCTACCATGTGCATCAGAACCCCACTTGGGGTAGGAACTATGCTGGTGTAAGGAGCAGTACAATGAGCTGTGTATATGGGTCCTAGGTCACTGTAAAAAACAAAATTTCTGGTTCCTACCTGGTTCCAAGCAATCTTTTCAGTCCATGTCTGTTACTACAACTCCTCTCCCAAATCCATGTATAACTAGGAAACTCTAGTTATCTGAGGTTCATGCTCTCTCTTTCTGCTTGTTGAATTCCTGTCCTGATTATTTTTGTAATATCTGTAAGATTTGTGCTAATTAACATCTTTTAAATTCTTGATATATTGGTATTTGTGTTCTTTTTTTCTTCTTTGTTTCTTATTCATTCTAGCTAGGAGTTTCTAAATTTTGTTAATCTTTTCAAGAACCAATTTTTGGCTTTGTCAATTTTTCCTATTGTCTGTTTTCTATTTTGATAATTTCTGCTATTTTTTTCCATCGTGCCTTTTTATTTCAGCCTTGCTCTTCTGTTTCTTGCTCTTCATGGTGGAATTTTGATTGATTGTAGACTTTTCTTCTATTCTAACACAAGCATTCCTCCATTAAGCTAATCTAATATAAGCATTCCTCTCTGAGCATTACTTCAGCTGCATTCCACATATTTTGATAAGTTGCATTTTTATCATTTAATTAAAATATTTTCTAATTTCTTTTGCGATTTCCTTTTTGACCTATGGGCTATTTAGAAACATGCTGTTTAATTTCTAAATATTTGAGGGTTTAACGATGGATATCTCATTGTTACTGATTTCTTTTTTAAAATTATTTTAATTTATTTTTAAAATGTGGGGTACAAAAAGGGTTAGGTACATATGTGGTCACCATACAAGTAAAGTGTCGGTACCCTTATTGATATTATGTGCCCCCCCGGCAGTGTCCCACTACTGCCAACCCCTTTCTTGTAGTATTATGATAAATGTTCAGGGTCTGCTTATGAGTGAGTCCTGATCTCTAATGAACTTCTAAGCTTCACAGTCCAGCTCAAACGTAACTCCCCTCCCTCCCAGATTCTGTCTTTCCTGTGGGTCAGAATTGGACCATAAACTTCATGAGGATAGAGGCCATATTCACTTATTTAATGCTGTGCACATAGAATATACTCAATAAATATTTGTCAGAAGAGTTGTTGACCCCTTCCTGTGTATTTCTAAACTCTTCGCTACTAATGATGTAATTAAACTGGAGTTACCCATGTAAGAGTCTGCCTCACTAGAAAGAGAACTTGGGCACAGAAGGAACCTGGTTCTTGTAGTCTCTCCAGAGCTGATACATTCTGAGGGCTTACACTGAAGGGCATCTAAGTTACAGCTCTATACACTGGTCTTTCATATAACATTGTTGGGAATGTATGACAGGGCTCTTGGTTTGGGGACATTAACAACATAACCAATGACATACTTAAGGGCAGATACCAGATAGGAAAAAGTCACTTTCTCCAGATGAAATAATCATCTACTGCTAATCAATGACATTCATCCAGTGTCCCTTTTTCATAACTGCCCTTCACAGCAGAATTACATTTGTGTTTTTTAATAACTTGAATTTGTACTATTTTGAGAGTATTTCTCAATCTCTTTTATGCATTGACTGCTTTCTCCCAGATTAAGTTGCTTTGGGTCTCAATGTACCTGTGTTTTTTTGTTGATTTTCTCAAATTCATTTTCAAAGTAGGTGGGATCAATCACTCATGTAATAAATCAATACAATTTTGCTGAATAGGACTGTCATCATCCCACTAAGGTTTTAATTAGAAACTTTATCTTCTGGTAGTTGCTGGAGAAAATGGGAACTTTCCCTGTGTACTTGAGAATGTGATGGGGAAAGTGAGCCCCTAAAAAAAAAAAAGAAAGAAAGTGAGATCCTGGGACAGGGGGGGGTCTAAGGGTGGAGTCAGTTAGCTTGGTCTCTCACCCTGGGAAAGGGTTCTCAGAGTCATGGACTGGGGCTCAGTTAATTGGTTCTAGTGCTTCCTTCTTCCCTGAAGAAATACATGTCTTCCCCAGGCAAAAAGATGAGACCATCCGGGAGCAAGAGGAATCTGGAGAGCCAGGACAACCTTAAGGCTTAAATCAGGCTGACCCAAGAGAAAAAGAGATCCAGAGAAAGGCTGAAGACAGCAGGTTGCTAGGAGAAAGGGGTACATTAAGGCTTGGGCTGCAGCTTTAAGGGATATGAGGTCTAACCTAAGGAGAAAGAACAACAGGGCTTGGAGGTTATGGAACAGAAAAGAGGAACTACATTTAAAAGAATGGAAAATGAGGACAGTTCCAAGCAGAACTTGGTCTCGGACTGATGAGGGGATTACCTTCACCAGGCCTATCAGTGTGAGAGGGAACAAATGCTTAGGCCTCCTCGGGAACACTAGGAGCACCCTCCAGGCCAGGCTGCTGAAATTCTGGAAGCCAACTGACAAACTGAAGGAAATGCCGGTTTTCAGAAATCTGTGTCTACCGTCACTCTCACATTCAGCACTCCTCAGCTTGGCGAGACGAGCATGGGAGCTTATGAAGTAATTCTCCAGCCCTCCAAGGACAGAGGCTTTCTGGCCCAGATGCACTGCAGCCTTGCCTCCTTGCATTGCAGTGGCTGCCTCTGGGCTTGCCAAGCCCCCTCATTGCTGGATTCCAGCAGCTCTTGTGAGAGAGGGTTCCCATGACATTTCAAGAATAAGCTCTGTTTTGAGCAAGCAGAATTTGCCAGACCACCAGATCTGAGGACACTCTCCCTTTGGAGCCCCTATGAGGGGCTACCCTCTTGGTTCACCACTGCCCAGGCTTCCATTTCCCACAACAAGCACCAGGTCTCCTACTCATCCCCTATTTTAACGGTTAAAGACATGCACACCGAATGCTTCCTAATTACTACTTTCATGGCAGATGCAGTCATTTCCTTGGATTTTACTGCCATTAGTTTTCCTCACCGATTTATCCTTAGCTACTCTCCTTGAATCTTGCTTGCCTCCCCTGAGCCTTTCCCTCGCTCCTCACGGCTTGTCAGCACGCCTCCAGTCCCCAGGAGAGATGGAAAGCCTTGTAGAGCCCACTGCGCAAACACACATTCCTATTCATTTATCACATTTAGCATGCGCACTTCCACTCTCATCAAAACCGGCCCCAGCTCGCTAACTCATTTCCCTCTCCCAATTACAAATTAGTCCATTAGGCTGTCTGCAGTAGGCCCTCTGTTGCATCTTGGTAATGGCTTCTGAGATTTCCATCATAATCGTAATGGCTCCCCATGCAGCCATGAGGGCAGATGGAGGCCGCTAGTGGGTAATGAGCTATCACGCTACCAAAGGGCACAGCCCTGGGCTCATTATTTAGTCTTGGCTGTTTTGTGAAAACAACAAGAAAGGTAAAATGCTGAAGGGAACACTTTAGCATATTAAATTAACACTTCTGGAAAATTCTCTCTGTAAACATGCCATATTTTCCCTTTATGCAACATCCCCAGTGCCGGTGGAGGGTTGGCTGGGGCTGGGGGAGGAGAGAGACGGGAGAGAAAAGTCAGAAAAAGGAGGGCAAAATATGTCACTCAAGAACGTTTCACAACATGCTGGAGAGGTCTGTAGTGAGCAGCTACCGTCCTTTCACTGTAACGCTCATGCCACACTGACTCCCTCACCCCCCAAAACAGGGAGCGGCTATCACTGACAGTCAACTTCACTTAATGAGGCTCCCTCACTTAACTCCAGTTCACTACAATGCCCACAGTGACAGTCCCTGCAGAGTCTAGTCCAGGTACTGTCTACTGCAGTTTTTTAAAGTGATGTTATTCCACTTTTTTTTTTTGAACATACCAAAGCAAACATAAAACCAAAAAGACCACCACCACTACCACCACCACCAGACTAATATCCAACGTATGACAACAGTTAACATTTATTAAACACCAACTTTGACCTGACACTGTGCTAAGTACTTGGCACATATTATTGTTAGTTCATTTAACTTTTACAGCATCCCTAGGTGACAAGACTATTACTGTAGAGGAAACCAAAGATCAGCAAGGTCTGATAACTTGGTCTGTACCTGAGGGTACAGGAAGAGACAAGGTCTGAACCTCAGCAGTGTGACTACCAAGCCTGTAACCTTAACCCTTATGTCCTGTAGCAATGGGACCTCTTGGAAAGACTGGGACAGAAACTTTTCTTCTAGAGCTGATCTCTCTCTAGGTCTCTGGGGGCACTAACATTACCCACCCACCAAGCCTCTTGCACACTTGCAGTTAGGTTCACCTAGCAGAAGCAGACTTGGCTTCTGATTTTCCCCCTGATATTATCAATTCTTGCAGAACAGCTTATCCCCAGTTCCCTCTAACTCCCTAGGCTCATTAGGTTGCTTCTTCAACATGTGACACCCTTTGGCTGCCAGGCCTTAACTTTTCATGCAGAGTCGTTATCAGAATATGTTTTTCATGTCTTCTTCCTGGAGGAAGAGATAGCCACAGCTGCACCCTGCATGGTGATCTAGGTGCCAGCGCCCTCCCTGGCCAGAAATGAGCAGCAGCTATAAAGGCCACTGAGGAAAACATGGCAGGCACAAATGCGGTCTTCTAATGGGAGCGAATCCAGACAGAGGATGAGCCCACAGTGGTTGTGAGGAAACACAGGTGTGAGTCTAGAGAAACCAGAGGTACTTCTATTGGCAAAAGTATGGTAAATAATAACACAGGGGAGCTATTTTCAAAAGCTTTTCTCCCTGCTTTCAAAAGAGGCATCCTAAACCTTTCCTAAAATGCCTAGGTTGATCCCCAAACCTATCATCTCACTCTGTTCTTTATTGGCTCTTAAATCCATTGCCACACTGCTTCCCTCTGAAGGGCAGGGAGGCCTTTCGCATCTATTGTCTCATTCTTCCCCACAATGGCACTGTGAGTCCACGAGGGAGGGGTAATTATCCCCAGGACACCAAAGAGAGAGGTAACTAGCTTGTCTCAGAATGAGAATGAAAGCTGAGTCCCTGAATCCCTGTCACGGGCTAAACCGGCCACCTCACAACTCCCCTTGAGGCTCTGCAGCTTCAGAAGCCACAAATGCTCTTCCAAACAAATCCCTCAGCCCTACCCTGATCACAGAACACAAGGTTGGTTTGGAAAAGCTGACTTAAGAGTGAAAATGGCCCAAGCCTAGAGTTCAGGATGGGTCTCATAGTTAGGTAGAGTGGAAACCCAGTCAACTTTGCTGGGCTGTAAAATACAAATTTATGAGCTGTTTTTGTTAAATTCCGATATGGATTTTTGAAAACGAAAAGGATGGATGGTTAGATGGCAGCAAGATGTTTAATCAATGTCATAAAATATAACATTCATTGGGCTTCTAAAATGAAATTAATAATCTGTGTAGAAGTATCATTAGGAGATAAGTGACAATTCAGGCTTTGATTTGTAACTTGCAACAAATCTTACTTCCATATAATTCAAGTATTTTTAGGGATATTCATCTTTATTAAAATATATCCAAGCCTTTGCCCCTCTGCTTCACAATCAAGCCTTTCTTTCCCTCCAGGGTAGACCACTAAATAAAAAAGGATACATTATCATATACATGCTTTAAATTAATGAAGACAGAAATATCATATTTAAATTAAATCAGGATTTCTCACTTGCTGCTTATCAGGGGAACTTAGCTATCTTTAATAAGTTTTTTTTTTCTTCTTTTATCAGCGACACTGGCTGAAATGGCTCTATGTGAACTGATGAGACATCTCACTTTCATTCAAAAGGCTAAGCAAGGAATAGAGCAAAATGCCGTTCTCCTACATAAATCCTACAACTGTAAAATAATATGTTAGAGCTGAAAGGGACCTTAAAATCACCTAGCCTTAGCTCTTCATTTTCCAGATGAGGAAACTGGGATCTAGGGAGAGATACCACAATGACAAACCAGAGAAAGCCTGGCAGGCTAAGAACCCAGGTGGCTCACCTTTACTTCACTAAGTCATATCTTCCCTTCAGTTTGAAAATCACCAAATGGAGGAAAGGAAAGCTCCACTCTAACAAATCTAAGTCATGGGCATTCCAAGTCTTTAACATTTTTCTTTGTGCTTTATTTTGGTTTATTATGGAAGAGGGAAGTGGAGGAGCACGACTACTTTGCAGAGAGTAATGAGACTTCTCAGTTCACGTGCTTCATCCTCACAGGTAAAACACTAACTCTATCCCAATTAAACAGTCCTTTGCTTTTCACATGAGAGTAGGTAGGAGGCTCTCACAGTGGGGTGCCTTGCCTCTTCTGGATAAACTGGGGCACAGAGTAAAACAGTCACGAGCTGCCCTAATGGGATAAGGCTGGTTTCAAAGCTTTCAAATTCAGTGGCCTCAGAGGGATGATGTTCCCAACTAGTCCAAGTCCCTCTAGAGTTTGATCTTCAAGCCCTGTCAATGCTCTCTCTACCTCCCCCCACCCCACAGACATCAAGAAGGGGCCATGCAGACTTCACATTTAAAAAAAAACGCCGGGCTCGGTGGCTCAGCCTGTAATCCCAGTGCTTTGGGAGGCTGAGGTGAGTGGATTGCCTGAGCCTACGGGTTCGAGACCTGCCTGGGCAACTTGGCGAGACCTCATCTCTACAATAAATCAAAAAATTAGCCAGGTGTGGTAGCGCGCACCTGTAGTTCCGGCTACTTGAAAGGCTGAGGCAGAAAGATCGCTGGAGCCCAGCAGGGCGAGGCTGCGATGGCCGAGAGCATGCCACTGCACTCTAGTCTGGGCGACGGAGTGAGACTCCAACTCAAAAAACCCCCCAAAAAACCAAAACAACAACAGCAACAAAAACAAAATTCATTTTAAAAATCCAGAAAAATGCCCCTAACTATACAAATTATCCTTCCTTGAATAGGCAAAATATAATTCCACAATTAAAAATTTCACACTTATATGCACACACACATACACATAAAACTTCTTTTAGGATCCAGGTCGACTTTGGGATAAATGCACTATTCAGAGTCAAGAAACATGACAAGAAAGAATCATCTTCATGCTACCTGCAGAAAACCTTCCCCCAGCTCCCACTTACCCCAGACATGTTCTGATTATTGGTCTAGGACAACACATTATATTCCTCATGGAATCAGAGCCTGGACCTCAGACACCTCCGACACAAAGAGAAAGTGGTCCAGTAAAATAGTAATGCCCAAAATGTCCAGCAACTCCTCGGGGGCTGTTTGAACATGTATTCATTCTCTCAGTTTTTCCTGCTCCCTTGAATTCCTTTCCCTTCCTTGACCTCTTACACAACTGCCTTTAACTAGGATCTTCCCCCCTTTTCAGAATGTGATGGGGGCTAATCAGAAGAGGAAGTCACAGTGAGTACAGGAGGACAAAGTGCCCAGAGGTTGGGGGTAGGACTACTGGAGCCTTATGTGAGATAAATGGTCGCAGTAAATCCCTGCGCCCTTACAGTTTCATCCTCCAGAGGTTTTAAGGAGGAATGCTTGATGTGTCTCACTGAACACTTTTTCCTAAACCCCTGAAAATTTCATTACGATCATTTATCTTCAAAGAAATCAAAATGCAGCCCATCCCCACCTCCCATGGAAAGGTTAGGTCTTTTGCTCAAGCCTACGGACTTTAACCTCATAAATATTCCCAGCTATAAGATCTTATTAAGAAGGTATGTCTCCCAGGAGCATAAAACCATCAAGCTGTAAATTTTATTTAATTTCCCATGAGATCTTATGGCCTCATACATATAATTAGAGTGCAGTATAGAGCACTTTTTTGTGTTTTGTCAATAAATCACCAGGGAACAATCAACGTTTAAGAGGACAAGCTTTAATGATTTTTCAGACCCCTAAGCAATCGTGCCTCCACAATGGCAAGCCAGTCTTTAACCTCATCTAACTAGGACTGTGGACTGTGGCGTCAGATAGGACCCCAAACACTTAATCCTATTAGATTTCCCAGCCCAGACAATCATGGCAGAATACCCAGGGGACGTATTGATTTTGATGTGGCCGAGAGAGAAGACAAGCCGACCTACTGACTGGGCTTTATTAAGTGTTTACAAATTAAATATCTGAAGGTCTGCAATAGGCCCAGATCAGTTAAATGGGCCAGTGTCAGATGTGTGACGGGACCCACAGGAAATGTGTTGAATATGAGGAGGCTTGGGTGAATGACCTAACAGGACCTATTCCCTTGACTTCAGTACCAGCTTTTCCAGAATGTCAGGTTGCTATAAGAAATTCCATAGAAGTAACTTGCTGTTAATTTTTAAGTCTTCTTTGACCACATACCCATAATGTGGCATTTATTCATGTCAGAAAATTATTATTATTATTATTATTTTTTGAGCTGGAGTCTCACTCTGTCGCCCAGACTGGAGTGCAGTGGCCACTACAGCCTCGACCTGCTGGGCTCCGGCGATCCTTCCGCCTCAGCCTTCCAAGGAGTTGGAACTACAGGCTTTTGATTTATTGTAGAGATGAGGTCTCGCCAAGTTGCCCAGGCAGGTCTCGAACCTGCGGGCTCAGGCAATCCACTCACCTTGGCCTCCCAAAGGGAGATTACAGGCTGAGCCACCGAGCCTGGCCAGAAAATGATTATTAAAGCATGAATTTATGTTGGGACTTCAGAAGAAATGATCCTGCTCCTCTGGGTTTCTCCTCATGCTGTGTTTTCTAAGCAAATACACAATATGGCACATAATCAAGAACCTTCCATTTTATATTTGGCTTGATAGTCGAACAAGTTTCACTCTTTTCCCCTCCCTGCTCAAAACTATTTAAAAGGCTCCAAATTTCTCAGCCAGGAATCCAACACTTGTCACAGCCTGCACTGGGCATGCCTCTCACAATGTTTTTCAACATGATCCCTCAACTCCCACTAAACACATCTTATTCTTACTTCCATATCCTGCCTCAGCAGTTTTCTTCCCTGGAAAGACTACTCCCTGCCCCAATGGAGTGACTTAAATCCTACCCAACCTTTGAGGAACTGCTTACATTTCTATTCCTCCCCGAAACCTTCTCTGGCACCCTAAAAATGATGTTCTTTGAGCTCCTAAGTCTTATCACTTCCTGGAATTCCATTATATTTTCTGATATCATCTCCTCATTTCTCACCTCCTCAACTAGACTTGCTTCCTGGAGCTTTCACTACTTATCCTTTCCCTGTCTCTCACCACATAGTTACCAAGATATGGAGCCCAGCACAGAATAAGGCTGCAGACTGACTGACTCACTGACTGACTGACTGATCAGGCGTTCCTTGGGTAACCCATGTCATCTAAAACTGCTCAGGAAATGAAGATGAAAAGAAGACTAGGTGGTTCTTCTTCTGAATTGGCTCAGACAGTCCTGTGCTCAAAATGACAAGAGGGAATTGGGAATAGATGAGTCTGAAAGACTTACTCTGTTCTGTAACTTCATGATCTGTCAAAACAGGCATCCAAGGATACAGCCACCTAGCTTGGCAAGGGTACATATCTTGTTATTTTATCAACTGTTTTTGAGCTATTTCTGCCTCAATGCTCTGAATGACCCTTAAAATGGTATACCTACTGAGCTGCATGTGTTAGACTTAAGTACAACTCATTGCACCTCACCTGTCTTACACACTTAGCTCAAAGTTGTCCTATGTGCATATGCATACCCATACTTAGACATATACGTGTACCCACACACACACACATGACATATCTGTCTTTTTTTTCTTGTTATCACTTATGAGAATCCATTCCAGTAGTGCAATAGAGGCTGAGGACAACTGTAGTGAGAAAGAAATCTTTCAAGATAATCTGGCCTGTTGCTTGCCAGCAAATAAACCAATATCCTTTCCAAGTATTCACAGGCAGCCGTACCATACTCTGCCTCAGACATACAATGTGCCTTTTTTTTTTTTTTTTTGAGTTGGAGTCTCACTCTGTCTCATTCTGTCTCCCAGACTGGAGTGCAGTGGCACGTTCCCGGCCACCGCAGCCTTGACCTGCTGGGCTCTGGTGATTCTTCCGCCTCAGCCTTCTGAGTAGCCAGAACTGCAGGCGCGCACTACCACATCCGGCTAATTTTTTTATTGATTGTAGAGATGAGGTCTCGCCAAGTTGCCCGGGTGGGTCTCCAACCTGTGGGCTCAGACAATCCACTCGCCTCGGCCTCCCAAAGTGCTGTGATTACAGGCTGAGCCACCGAGTCCGGCTGCCTTTTTTTGTGGGGTGGGGAGTGGTGGCAGTCAGTACTTAGCATGGTTCCTGGCACACAGGAAGGCCTCAAAAAAAAAATGTAAGTTTTTATTATTTATATCATCCTCGTTATCATCTATCTGTCCTGTGCTTACCTTTCATGCTCTTACATCTTGGTCTCATCAGGCCCTGGGTTTTTCAAAGTGAGCTATGAAAGCTGGTTTAGGGTTAGCACAGTGGTGATGGGAAGCTCCTAGACTCAAACTCCAATCTCTGTTTTATAGATTAGGCTTCTATTCTACGTCTGATATAAATTGAAAAAGAGTTTGAAAACCAATGCCCTACACCATGTCCCTAGTCTTGGCATCACTTTTTTAAGCACTACATGACCAAAGAGCAAAAATGATTCATGCTAGCAGATTGAAAATCAATCTACACTATGGGAGAAGAGCTACTCAGTGCATCATTAGTAATTGGTGTTCCTTGCCCCTACTGTGTCTAGGCTACTTATGGAAAGCAGAGCTTGGTAGCTGACATTGTTGATTCTGGGGAAGTGCTGTGTGCGGAAGTGTGATAGTGGCAGTGCTCACTGTCCTCGAGAAAGGTTTCATGCCTCAGAGTATGCCCGTGATGGGTCAGGGGCGGTGGTCAGTTTCAGAATCAAGCTCCATAAAACAAATGGCTGCAAATGGCCTTTTCCCAATCTT
Source organism: Cephalopachus bancanus (assembly GCA_027257055.1). NCBI lineage: Eukaryota > Metazoa > Chordata > Mammalia > Primates > Tarsiidae > Cephalopachus > Cephalopachus bancanus. The sequence continues at coordinate 3,212,295 of JAPVLO010000161.1, read as the reverse complement.
ACAATGCAGTAATTCATAAAACCCTCCATGGAAATTTTTATGGCTTTATATTAATGTTCATTTAGGAAAGAAGTGAAAAGGGCATCGTCAAGATTTTAAAAAATCATTAAAAAGGGTCTGCACTTGGGTTAACAGTGATACCTTAGCACAAAAAATGTACTGATATACCATAAAATTTTCTAAGATACCATTTTTTCATCATTTTTATATGACCTCTTTTTTCTATGCACTTAACTACTGAGATTTAAAAAAAAGTAGACTGGGTAATTATGTTTTCTCTTCATTTTCAACTTAATTCAATAAATATTAAACAAGTATTTATAATATGCCAAGCACTGTGTTAAGGGTCTGGAGACATAATATCAAACCTCCAGTTTCAAGGAGTTCAAAGTTAGCAAATTCATTTAAAAAAGAAAACAATGAAAACTCATAATTATCTGTGTACATACACAATAATTTATGATGATCTCATACATATTAACTTTAACTTGATTTTAAGTGTCTTGTGCCAGTTTGCTAATAAAAAAACTAGAGTAAAAAAACACATAATGAGCACCAATAATGGGACTAATTGGCAAAGTATCCTTCTCTGTGTTGGAAGATGATATGAAGGGCTCAAGAGAGTCTTAAAGGAAGTTATGGACATAAAGGAAAAGAAGCAGGTAGATTACATGGTGGTATCATCATATTTGCTTATATAGGTGAAGAAAGGATAAATAGAGTCCAATATGTTGAATAAATTTAAAAAGAAGAGAGACAGAGGAACTACTTCTGGGTGGTGGTTTTTTGGAGAGGCTCCTGAAAGCGAGGCAGGGAGTCACTAGTCATTCATTCTTGATGGATGGATTCTCATCCCCTGAGTATATGATGCTTTCCTCAATGGGAAATACATCTGTCAAAGAAAGCACCTGAATGGGAGCCCTCCCTGTCCAGAGAAACAGCTCTGCTAGTATGATGTCAGGACAAAGACACTATTAGAAGTATGCACACAGAAATATAGCAGTGGGTATTGTGGGGTGGTGGAATTATGAGTGATCTTTATTTTCATCTCTGTCTTTATTTTGGACGTTGAACATGTCTCACTTTTAGAATAGAAAAGCAATCTATGTTATTTTTCAAAAAGGCAACAACCTGAACAACAGAACACAAAAAGGAAGGAAGAAAATAAGAATGGATCCACTGAGCAGTCCAAGTCTTAACAGCATCCTTTCAAGTAATGGCTGGCCTTCTCACACTCGCGTCACTATTGCTGAGGATGGTGACAGCAATTCCTCCTGCAGGACTGTTTGTATACTGCTAGTATATCAAGGGTCAAAATGAACTATGGCACATAGGTCCTCACGCTCTGAGGTATAGGGCACTCAGACCATTATTTCTGACCCTGGCTAAGTCTCGAAGATGGCAGAAAAGCAGTAGGGTGGTGAAAGGATAAAGTCTTTCCCCATTATGACCCACCTCTTTGATGGATGATAGTGTATGCTTATCTTTTGCTGTTTTGTTATTTGTGAGCTTGGGAAGAGTAGTAAATTTGTGGGTTCCCAGTACAAACCAAGGTTGGAGGCCTTTTAATCACATCATTTGATAATCACAAAACTCTCCAAAGTCCTTTAAGTATGTTAATCATCTGAGATTTAATCTATATTCTTACCTAGCTTGCACAAACCTATAAATAGGCTCATCTCAGGGTTATTGCTGTTATAAATTAATTATGGAAATGTCAACCAAATCAGGTACGTGCTGGCAGAGTAATGGGAGGGCAGTGATCCACCGAGCAGAGGGCGATTCTGAGGATGCTCTCTGTGCAAAGTTCACAACCTCTGGCCAGGTTCCATCATCTTCTAGGGAATTTAACCTTGAAGAAAACATTCCAAGTTAGTTTCCTCCTGAGTAATGAAAGAAGGCTGGAAAAATGACTTGCAGAGGTAACTCTTTTGACTAGCTTTGCACCTTCCTCTTCATAGAAACTGTCATTTCTTTTCTCTCACTGGGAATGGTAGGCAAATTTGGCAGGTCTGCCTTTCTTCAAATGAGAGGACAGATACCTTGGTGCTTATCTACACAGGGCTAATGTTGGCTACACCACTACCCTTCACTGATCATGCTGCTGGTCACTCAAAAACATGACTGGGAAAGGAAAAGGTGAGTAACTTCTGATTCATTTGAAAGAAATGTTTTCCACAGAGAGGACACAATTGTTTTCATGAAGCCTAGAGCTAGCCTGGCATTGTCCAAAGGTATTAGGAGGTCAAAACAAAGTGTGTACTTGGGTAGCACTTTCTTGCCACAGGTCAGAGTAGCTAGACTTTATCCAAAGTAGTATATCCTAGCTATAGGACTTACAGGAAACTCAGAAAAGACCTGGCATACTCACTGAAGAAGGGAGAGGCTATTTCAGCTTTAAATTGACCCCCTTTTGGAAAAGTTTTGGGGTCTCCAGCTCTTAATGCAAATACAAGTCCTATGGCTCAGGAAGGAATATAACAACATACAACAATCACAGTTTACTGAGCACTATCCAGCACTGTGCTTTACATGTATCATATTTAACCATTACAACAACTTTCTAAGACAGGCATTATCCCACTCAGTTTACCGATGAGTAAATAAGCACTGAGAAGTTAACTAACTTGATGAAGACTACAAAACTTATAAGTGGTAGAATCAGAATTTGAATCCAGGTCTGTAACTAAAGAGATGAGTTCTGAACCACCATAATACAGAAGGATAAATATACTATAGTCTGAAAATCTTGTAAGGTTATTCAGTCCAGAACAGTCTACTCAGCATATGCCTTATTAAAATTTACATGTAAGTTTATGCCATTATAATGAACTACTGGAAAGTGATCCCTCTAATTTTCTTCTGTGTGGGGCAGATGTCTTTGTACAACTCCTTTCTGATTCAAACACCAAGGTGTCCTCTCTGTTGAAAAGACTCTTTCTGATCTTGTTTAACAGCAGTGAGCAATATGGTTAACCTTCCCTAATATATTTACAAGGTTGGCAGTAAGCAGGGTATAAGGGTAATGAGAGAGAAGTAAGAGAAGACACTCTGAGCCACTGGAACCCAGTGCAAGCCTCACACAAAGGCACACAGAGCTATTTGAATTCCGACACTCTGTATTTCTTGCCTTAGACAAGTCATTTATCCTCATTCTGCAGATATGAGAGCTGAGACTAAGAATGCCTAGTGCCAAGGTTTGGTGGCTTAGCCTGTAATCCCAGCACTTTGGGAGGCTGAGGTGAGTGGATTGCCTGAGCCCATGGGTTCAAGACCAGCCCGGGCAACTTGGCAAGACCTCGCCTATACAATAAATAAAAAATTAGCCGAGCATGGTAGTGGTTCCTGTAGTTCCGGCTACTTGGAAGGCTGAAGCAGAAGGACTGCCTGAGCCCAGCAGGTCGACACTGGGGTGGCTGTGAGCATACCACTGCACTTCAGCCTGGGTGACAGAATAAGATTCCAACTCAAAAAAAAAAAAAAAAAAAGCATGCCTAGTGCCACCTTCTTTGTAGAGATGCAATGAGGAAGGATGGAAACATACGTAAATACCCAAAATCATCAACTGATGGATCTTCATGATCATAATCATCTGTACTTATCCTTTTCGGGCCCAGATCCTATATGGAACTGTGTTTTTAGTGGACTTTTTTTGTGGCTTTGTCTTATCTCCACTAGGAATAAATTCCTTGAAGGTAGGGTGTCTCGTTTATACTGCCTATGCCACCTGAAGCACTCAGCACAGCGATTTCTTTACTAATAGCATATTTCTTTCAAATGGACTTATGTTATAATTGAGCACCACTGTATGTGAGGCACCACGGGGAAAATTAACAAAGTTTCTAAGTGATTAACTGCTGTGGGGGAAATAATCAAGTAAAAAATATATGGTCTCAGCCATGTAGGTCTTTAAATGGAGCTAAGGTGAAAAGCACTAACTAGTTAGTTATAAATAAAACCAGCCAGTAGTATGGGGGAGGGGAGTGGTAGGTATGAGACAGAAATAGCACTTCTGGCTGGGAAAGACCTTATTACAGGATAAGGGCCTGATTGAACGCAAAGGATGGCAAGGATTAGATTTAATTTCACACAAAGACATTTACTAAACCAGTTTCCCTTCTCCTCAGGTGAAAAGTTTTGCATGTTAGGAATAGGTGAGGTTGGCCTACCTATAAGAAAACTCTGGAAATGCGCTATCTAGGCAAGGGGCAGGGACTGTGTGGACAGGAGGCTTTTTGCACATCAGACTGGCAAATATCCAGCACGGAAGGCCTCTGGGCAGAGATTCCAGGGGCTCAAGAACTGCCAATTATATCTTCAGAAACAGAATAATGAACAAACAAAAAGCAGAAATAAATGTCACCATCCTCTAAGGTTACCTGATTTTAGGAACAGGTTTGATTTCAGTGGAGATGAAGACAGGCTTCCAGAGCTTCCCAAAGGAGTACGAGCCAGACCCAAACCAAGGGAAAGGAAAACATCCTGTTTCCTGATCAACAGCTTCCATCATAAAGTACTTTAGGGTCTGTTTCCTGGTTCTTCACAGTGGGTCCTAATTAAATGGGTTTTCCTGCATGAGTTCTTACATCTCAGGGGATGTCTATGACTGAGGGAATAAAACTAAAGGCTATAAAATCATGATCGTGAACAACGGCTTAAACCAGACTCAATGGCTTAAACTAGACTGCCCACCCTGAACTGTGCCTCCTCTAAACAAAATGAATAAATGAGGTAAATATAAAGAAGCTTTATATGCCTCCACAGGCAGTTATACTTATATTTTCCTTATTTCAAAAGGTAAGAAGGCTAGTATTATAAGGACTTTCAAAAGCTAAGCTTTGAACAGATGTGTAGTGAGCTCTAATATTAAGTAGGATGTTTTAGGGGGCAGTAAGGACCATGATTGTTCTAAGACAAAGAGAAAACGAACTGGGCAACTCTGAGGTCTGCTGGATTGGACTCAGGGTCTCCCAGGTGGCTGGGCTTACAAGTGATAACTGCTGCAAGGACACAAGCTCAGAAAGCAGATGCAGAGGCTGCCCTGGGGGAGCACCACAATGAAAGCGAGTAAACTTTATCTTGTGAGTCAGATTACCTAATTACACGTTGCCCTCTGTGAAAATTCTTTGGCCCACAGCCTTTAGATCAGATCTTATTTAAATGCTTCAGCCTGTTCTCTAGTGCACTATTTGTAATTAAAGGAGCTTTTGATGCTAGAGTGCAAAGGGATTGGCGTGTCCCCTGAAGCCAGTTTGGTCTGTGGCAGATGATTCCTGAAGGATCGCTGAGGCTAAGGTGAGTCTACGGGCGAAAGAGTTGGGGCCACAAAGTTGAGCAGGTTTTTAGCATAGCAAAAATCTCCTTCCTCAGTTATGTTTGAAGAAGCTGGTATGATTTTATCTAGGGAACTAGCAGATTTCCTGGAAATGTGGGATCTGGCAACATAGGACCCTCACCTCTGAGAAGCATGACTGTGCCTAAATACCTTAGATCCTGGACAGATGGGCTAGAATTGGGCATGCCCCAGCATGTTTTATGCTCTGACTCCAGTTGGGAGGAGATCCTTTAAAAACATCACCTGGAGGGCTTTTATCCTGAGGAGGCAAAAAAATGCATCTTTGGGGCATTGAGAAGTCTCTTGGCTCCAGCAAGGAGAGAGTGAGCCTGCTAAGTCTGTGTGGCCCTGTGCTTATGGAAGGCATTTAGGAACCAAGCCTTCCCCACAGGATACGAGAGGCCTGGACACATTCTTAAGCAAGTCAGATTCATACCATTTCATTAAAATCAAAACGAAATATCACCTCATCACGATGCCCTTGGTTTTGTGCTCTTAAAACCAGAATCATGCTGAATTCAGCATATAAACCAACTTACAGAGTCCACAGAAACTGATAAAACTAGTATTTTGTAGTGACCTGGTGAGGAATGGCTGCTCATAAACAGAGGAGGGATTTGCTAACTATGCAGGTTTGCTGCCAGGCCATTACGGCTTATTTAAAACAGGCTAACATTTACTCTGGTTACATGCTGAAATTCATAAAACTTTTGAACATGTTATGTTAGTCTTACAAAATTGGAATGTATGTGTACAGTATATTTTAAAGACATTCAAATATTAAGCATTTCACACAAGCTGTGAAAAATGCTTGGCTCCCCTCCCCCATCCTTACCATCTTCCCTATTTCAGCATCAAATGTTATTCAGGGATAATGAAAAACAGAGAAGTCTATGCCTGAATAACTAGGTTGTCTAACTGCATTACAGTAAAATGAAAGATCAGACTGTGATTGGAAAGAGCCAACTTAACAGCTACAGAGCCTCGGGAAGGACATACATCTTGTAACCAACGAAGTTTACTGATGTAGCCCCCTTGATACCCGATTCAGTGCCATAGCTCTGGTGATAGAAATTTAATTTCTCTCCTCTGAGCTTCACAAGGATGGTATTCAACTGGAGGGGTTAAACTTAACATGAAACAAGGATCTGAGGCACTTTCTGTGACGTCTAATCCAATCAGAGATGACAGAGTGGTAAGAACAGGAGCTGGCCAGATCTCAGAAAGTAATGTTTTTCTGCAAATATGCCTGTTTCTACTTACAGATACATTGCTCTAAAAATGCAGACTAGTGTGTTGAAATCTTGATTATGAATTGTGAGTTTCCCAAATGCTTTTAAACAAAGCTTACCTCATTGTAGTTCCAGCATTCTTATCCCCATTAGCTAATACATTTTTAATGGCTGGTAATTATTTTAAAGAATGTTTTAGCACACTTACATACAAATATAACGTACATAAATCAGTTACAATGTAAACATTCTGCTTCTCCATATTCACCAGTTTACTCAATAACTGTGTAAAACTCATGGCTTGAGATGGCTCATTAGTGAATGCTTTTCCATTTTTCAAGATCGTAGTTATAGTACTTAAAAACAAACCAGAAACGAAAACCCTAAAACTAAAACAATAAACAAAGCAACCAACTTGTCTGCTGATACATAAATTAGCTATGACTAGGAATTCTGATTTGGGGTTCTCTCATACAAACTGTAACCACTTGGTCCATCAGTCTCTCTGTGAGTAGGATGTAATGTGTCCTACTACATAAAAACTATGGCAAAGGACTATAGGACCACCCAAGGGTAAAGGTAGCACAGTAACAATTTAATTTTGTTTTCTACAATTTCAAGTTTAAGGTAGCCATTCTGAATGGCCAGCACCTAGTGGGTATGGAAGGAGGGGGCTGATATGAATGTTCATTTTTCTGGAACCTAAACTATCATATCCTGGCTAGATGAATAACTGAATAGGTGCTTTTTTCAGGGCAAACACAGCCAGCTTTAACTGACCTCTCTGCCCTCATCTCCCACTGCTCTGGTTCTTCTCCCCTTCACTCCACTCCAACTCCACTGGCCTGATAGATATTCCTCAAATACACTACTATGGACACTGCTGCCTCAGGAAGTCTTGTGCACCTTTCCTGGAATGTTGTCCCTCCACACGCTCCAACCCCACCTCACATACACCCACCTGATCCACATCTCACCTCCTTAAGATCTTTGCTTAAATGTCACCTTCTCAGTGAGGACTTCCTTGACTGTATTTAAAATTGCATCCCTTCCCACTGTATTTCCCTCTCTGCTATTTTTGAACTCTATAGACCATCATTTGACATACTTATTAGTCCACATATTTAAATGTTTTTGTCTATCTCTCTCTACTATTAGCTCTATGAAGGCAAGAGAGAGCTAATCATATCTCAAGTGCCTATAATAGTGCCTAACAGGGTAGTCATGCAAAAGTATTTGTTAAAAAAAAAAAAGAATAAATTCAAATTAGGGAGGCTGATACAATAATTTTGAAGTAGGGGACACAAAACTGAACATTTTCTTACATATGTCAGAATTTCAATGTGTGAAAGAATGACACACCTGCTCTTTTAATGTTTTCAACACCCTCTGAAAAGGAAACCAAGTGTTTAATTTTATTCCAGCCATATAACCCCTTTCTTTTCCCCTTGATCCTACCCCCAGCCAATTCTGGATGCCTTTATTTTATTTTTCTTTTTAAATAACAGTGCTCAGAAAGTCATGAGAAACCTGCATGAAAGAATGGTCATGTTTTCTTGATTATAGTCATAAACTCTAGAAACAGTATATCCAACAAGGGACTTACTCAAATACCATTTGAATTGGAACCTCTTTCTTCAAGAATCCTTCTTTCAACAGCCTTTGTGCAGTGAAATAGACATATCCAGTGGGCTGCTGGGTTAATTACAGCTCTGCATAACTCTAACTGTCCCAGGGGAAAGAACCCTTCTCGCTTCGCCTATTTAAAGGTGTCACTTGCTTGACTTCCTTCTTGATCTCCTTATATTATTTCCAGTCTGCCCTTCCTTTCCCAAGAATGATTCCCTGTAAAGATATACAGGAAATTCACAGGCTGAAACACACTGCTGGGGGTCAGATCCCCATAGTTTTTATTGCTGACACAGACTAGTAGACAATGCCCTTTGTTGTTGGTTTGGCTGGAGGGCAAAAGAAGCAGGGAGCAAAAAGAGAACCAACCCAGATGCTGCTGTTCACTTTGGGATTAGAGGCAAAGACCATCTCTACAACCCACAGGCTTCTATTTCTCTGCCCTTTTCTTCCTTCTTGTTCTCTCGCCGCCTCCACCCTCTTTACCATTTTCAGACTCAGCATTGTGTCTGCTTACTGATTAAATCTCTACATAATTGTACCCAAAGCTTATCCAGCCTCAGTTTACACACTTCCAGTGAGAAGCCAGATGCTGTGTGGGCCCAGTCCATGTTTAGACAGTGTTGACTCTAAGAAGTATATTTCATATATGGAACAGAAATCTGGTGCAGTACCAACCACTGTGGCCAAATTTAATCTCTATCAAGCAGGCTTCCAAATATCTGAATTCAGTGATTATCTTGATCATGAGGCTTTCTTTAGCTTAAACATTCCTACTTTCTTCTGCCATGTCTCCTAGGTCCTAAGTTTTCCCAGCAGTGTGGAAGGCCAGACACTATAACCAGCCCTATCATGATCCTCTTTCTCTGCTGGGTGGGACCGGTAATGACCAGCTGAACAAGAGACTAAGGTCATAGGGGAGCTTTGCTGGCTAGTAGATCCTTACCCTAACAGACTTCAAAGTTTGGGCAAGGGAGGGGGAATAAAAAAACATTCACCACTAGCCAATGTAAGCAATTTACAACATTTAATACTTTTAGCTTTTTCCTCAAGCAAATAACACCTCTTGCTAAGATCAGGGTGAATCTTTACTAAAAATTTTAGGCCATTTTGCATCACTATTGTTAAGTTATGTGTGTCTCATGCTATATTTGAAGAGCTACATTGCATTACCCTTTGCTGCTCTCCAGACTGATTCTCTAAAAATATGAGCCAAATCTTACCACTTATATGGTGAAAACCTTTCAGTGGCTTCCCCTCTCCCTTAGAACATCTGAAATCCCTGCCATAGCCTGCAAGAATCATCCATCCGGCTCATGGTTATTTCTCACCCTCATCTCTTCCCACTCTTGTTCTCACTTATATGCAGCTACATGGGCATCTAAAGATGCCCAACATGCTCCGGTCTCAGGACCTTTGCCCTTGCCGTTCCTTCTACCAGGTATGGTTTTCCCTCAGATGTGTGAGTTTCTCCTCACTTCTCTTTATTTTACTCTTTGTTCGAATGTTCCCTCCTTAGAGAAGCTGCCCCTGATCATTCTATCAAAAATAACACCACTCCCCATTGATCTTTAGCTCCTTAGCCCTTAAAATGTTTCTTCATACTCTTTACTGTCATCTGACATTACACACAGGCACTATACACATCTGTTTACTGTTCACTATCCCTACTTGAAGAATTAACCTGAAAGTAGCAGCTCCGTGAAGGGTGTATGACTAGCACAGAATAGACACTCAAGTATTTGTTGACTAGATGAATGAGTGTTCTTTTCTTTTTTAAAATACTCATTTTGTCATGTGCAGCTATATGCTTTCCTCACAACTTTCTGCCTTTTTGAAATCTGAGAAGAATAATTGTTATCCAAACAATTATATTTATTATAATAAAATTATTATATTAATAGTTTGGATAACTATTATTCTATTCTATTATAATGATAGTTATCCAAATTATTGACAACTATTGACATAACTGTAAAGTAGCCATCAATTCAGTTCAACCAGTTTATCAGTATTGCTGTATCCACTCCATAGTTTCCCTCCCAATGACAAGGCTTCATAAAAGACTTTGTCAAAGACCTTGAGAAGGGATAATGAGACCACCCCCTTCATTTTCAGCATCTGCCTTGTAAGTGTTAAAGGAAAGCTTGGTGCTAAAGCTAAAGTGATGCAGTCTTAGTGACCTCACCCTCCAATTGTTGCTTCCTCCTTGCCAACCTTTTCTATGCGGATCTGGTCTAGGATCCTGCTGAACACCTCATACTCACTGGCCTATGGCTACAGAATACGCTTTTCTTTTTAAGAAAGTAGAAGTGCTTTTGTTCCACTCTAGTCTCACAGCCTCTCTCTTGTTGCCCAGCCTTTCTCCAACATCTCTGGCAGGGGCGTTAATGATTTCATCTGCAAGACCTCTCAGTAGGTGGGGAGGTAGCTTGTCCAGGTCAGGAAACTTGAACTCATTTAAATCTTCAAGGCAAGGCTGGGTAAGTGGCTCAAGCCTGTAATCCCAGCACTTTGGGAGGCCGAGGTGATTGGATTGCCTGAGCTCAGGGATTCGAGACCAGTCTAGGCAACTTGGCGAGACCTCATCTCTACAATAAATCAAAAAATAAGCCGGGTATGGTGGGGTGTGCCTGTAGTTCCAGCTACTTGGAAGGCTGAGGTGGAAGGATTGCCTGAGCCCATGAGGTGGAGGCTGTGGTGGCCGTGAGCATGACACTGCACTCCAGCCTGGGTGACAGAGTGAGACTCCAACTCAAAAAAAAAGTAAAAAAATAAATAAATAAATCTTCAAGGCAATCTCTTTACAGATCTTGGATCTAAACTCTGTCTAAGCCAAGGAAAGTCTGTCTATACTTTTTGTTCTAAAGAGCATTTTTCTGGACAGGGAAAATGGAGGCATGACAAGACTGCTCTGCTTTCTCTGGGTCGTCCATCAACACCACATCATCAGTCCCAAGGACAGGGCCTCTCTCCTTTTCTTAGTCCTGACCGGAACATATAAAACCAAAACTAAAACAAAAGAAAATGAAAAGCTTTGCTTGTCTTTAGGATTTTTATAGCTTCAATTATGGACACATTCTCTTATGGTTCACATGTGTTCTTTCCAAATAACTCTTAATGGTTGCCACATATAAGACTTATTTTTCTCTCTTCCCCGGACTGACTTTTGAGTCAAAAAAGCAACTCTAAGACTTTTTATGTCTCTTGAGTCACCTCTTCCTTTAGCCTCAGGCCTCAGAATCTTGTTGTCTTCTATGGCACATGTCAGACATGGCCTCAACTCTTTTATCTGAAGATGAAGTGATAACTTTCCCCTACTGATATTTCACCAAGCAGTTCTTTTTTATGGGAGCAGGACAGAATTGGACCTTGCTTCCTCTAACCTCTAGGAGATAAAAAATATAAGTCAAGAATCTATTAGAAGTCTGATTTTGGACAACGGTCCCTGGAGCTGTGGAGGTTAAGGATAGCTTCAAGCATCAAAGCCAGGCCTGTTAGATCAGTCCTGCTCACCTACCTAGTATTGTGATAATTTGGTATTTTATTTATTCTTACTAGTGCTCAGTTTCCTCACATATAAAACACCCACCTCATTAGGTTGTGTAAGAATTAAATGAAGCCGGGCTCGGTAGCTCAGCCAGTAATCCCGCGCCTTTGGGAGGCTGAGGTGAGTGGATTGCCTGAGCCCGCGGGTTCGAGACCCGCCTGGGCAGCGAGACTTCATCTCTACAATAAATAAAAAAAAAATCAGCCGGGTGTGGTAGCACATGCCTGTAATTCTGGCTACTCGGAAGGCTGAGGCGGAAGGATCACCGGAGCCCAGCAGGCGAGGCTGCGGTGGCCGGAAGCGGCCACTGCACTCCAGCCTGGGCGACAGAGGGAGACTCCAACTCAAAAAAAAACCCAAAAAACAAAAAACAAAAAAAACCAAAAACAACAACAACAAAAAGAATTAAATGAAATAATACAATCCCCAAAAACAAAAAATCAAAATCAATAAATGCAGTTCCTGATACAAAGGAAGTATTCAATCAATGCTAACAGTTAAATTTTTGTGTACTTTCAATATAGTATCTGTTTCTCTCCCAACTGATCCTTGCCTAAATTCACTATTTTCTCTGTCTAATGGAGAGATTTTAATCCTAGGTCTCAGACAATCAAGTTTCAGTCCTACCCAATAAAGTTGTATTTGTTTGGTTACGGAATCTGAAGCTTAAACACTCGCGGAGTGTGCTTTTTAAGAAAAATAATACAAAGTTATGAATATAAAAATTAGGTATAAGGTCTTTGAAGATCTCCTGCAAGTGAAGGACCTCAAGGCTTACAGTGATTAGCTTGATGTGAAATCCACCTCTGTATCTACCCTTGTATATGCCTAGTGCTGTGGAGAGAGCAAAGGCTGTAGGAAGTTAGAGGTTTATCTCAATCACTTTAGAGTCTATTTCCTTGTCCAGAAAATGAAGCTAACAATATCTCATTTAGTTCCTACAACCAACCTAGGAAGTAGATAATCATTTCATATTCTCTTCTATCAATTGCCAAATCTTGCTTATTTGGTCTCCAAAATGAATTTAACTCCTTTCTCCTCTTAGCCTCTACACTGCCTACTTTGAGTCATCATCCATTCTCACCTGGACAACAGTTTTCTCACTGCTTATCTTCACTCTGGCCTCCCTCAATTCATCCTCCACAAAGCCACTGAAGTTATCTTTTAAATGATAAATCTCATCATGTCTATCCAAGCTTTAGGTGCTCCAGTGACCTCCGATGTTTTTAAGATTGTAACTGTAAGACACACACACACACACACACACACACACACACACACACACACACATACACACACACAGTCATCTGTTACTTAATGTCTTTGTCTCACACTAAGTTTTAAAATCAATACATTTTGTTTAACAGAGATTCTTACAACTGTGAACAGATACTCGATTCATATGCTCATGGAATAGATACAGAAATTAACCATGTATTTGTCCACAAAGAAAACCCTAACCAACGCAGAAAAGTAGAGATTGTAAAGGCTGTATTTCGTCCTAAATTTTAAGAGTAGGGAACATGCCCATTTTGTTTGTTGCTACATCCCTAGAGCTTAATTCATTAACTAGCATGCAGTAGATTTTGGTAAATATATGGCAAAGGAAATAGTAAATGAATGCACGCGTGATAGATGTCACTAGTTAAGCAGCTTTTCATATATAAGATACTAAAATTCACTATTAGTGTTATGAACATTCTTAGATTGACAGGCAAGGATATAATTACTAATTAATTTTGTTATCTAATATTATTCATTAGGTACCAGAAATGTCCTTCTCTCTCCATGACAAAACAATTCTTCCATATCAGCTTGTTTCATGATTTATGAAGAAGTGTTTCATCTTCCTCAACATGAAAGACTTCTCCTGTTCAGGTGGGTGTCCCTCTGAGCAACCTAGATTTCCTAGACATACAAGATGTATTCCATTGCTGGTTAAGAGTCTAACATTAGTGCTATTTTAAAATAAAAAATAAAAATCAACCACCCAGAGTCAGGTATCTCCATTCTCTCTACTATCTTCTAAGTTTGGATGACATGGTAAAACACCACCTGAACCATCTACCCACTTCTACCGATTTCTTGTCCAAGACTTTAGAGCCTAACTGTTTTTTCTTGATCTCTGCTCCAGGTTTCTTAATTGCTGTCCTCTATCCTGTCTCCCCAGCAAACAGCTTTCCTTGAGCTCTTCCCTATCCACTTGCACAGCCAGGATACATAAACAGCTGTGGTTTGCCACCTGGAGGAAGAACAGCACACTTACTCAGGGCCCTTCTTAACTTTGTACATACAGGCACAGTCTTTGTGGTAATTTTGTTTACTTTCTTGGTTTACTGCAGTAGTCAATAGACTTCTCCAGAATATGAATATTCTCTACATATGGTCCCTCTATCTCCTCATTATCTCCCTCATTGTCATAGCATAATCCACTGGCAATTACCAGCAAATTACCACCAATTATCATCAGCCCAATGATTCCAAAAGGCCAAGTTATAAGCCACCTCAAAAATAAAGAAAAAAAATCCAAGGATTTTTACCTCTTCTCACATTTCTCTAGTTTCTGGCCCAAGTCAAGGAATTTAATATACCCTGTTGCCTATCCCAGACTATGTGCACTTGAAGCCTGGTTTTCATTGAGAAATGAGAGGTCTTGTCCCCTAATGAAAGGTTTCAGGCAGTTGTCAGCAGCTGGAAGAGATAGCCTTGGGATAGAGTCCTTCCTGACTCCCCTAAATCACATCTCTGATGGAAATGAGCAATTCCTACAACCTGCTTCTCTTCAGTAATGGGAGGCATTAGAATAGTCCCTGAAGGCAGGTCTTCCTGGTGTTCTTCTCAAGGTCCAAGAGCCAAACTGAGGTGGGGGAAAAAAGTGACTGAAGAAAGCTTCATTCAATCTCTAAAAGTTAGTAGAAGTAGGCAGGTGGTGCACTTCCTTGATTTTTTTCTTCTCTCTCTCTCTAAAAATGGGAAGAAGGAAGAGTTAAGAATGCCATAAATGAGTAGAAAGATACCAGGTGGAAGGAGCAGAGGAGGTAAAAGGGATAATGAAGAGGGCACAATGCCCAAGTGCAGAAATAGAATAGGACTTTCTCCCTCAAAGTGAAACAACTTATAGACAGCAGTCTCAGAATAACCTACATAAAAATTTCTCATCCTGATATCCAAGACCCTAGAAAGTATATTAACCTAGACCTATCTAACCTGGTCAACCCCATATTCCAGTTAACCAGAAACTCATTCCTTTTCTATAAAACGATACTGATTGCCATTCTAACAATCCTTCTCTGGCATCTTCCAAAATCAACCCATCCTTTAACCTCTAATCAATGCCTCTTTCCATCTAGGAGCCTATACACTTGCCTCTAGTCAGCAATCTTGGGACCACTCTGGTTTTTAAAATATTGGGCATTGCAACCCTCTAGCAGATTAATTATACTAGCTATGAAACCCTAGATGAGTTACCTAAACTTTCTGGGCCTCAGTGCCTTTATTTTCAGATGGGGATGATAAAAAGGACCTACTTCATCATGTTGTTGTAGAGATCAAAGGGGTTGGTGTATGTGAAGCACTTAAAAGTGTTTGGCATACGTGAGGACTCAGCAAATGTCACAGTTTATCACATATTCTAACACTTGATCATCTGTTGCTCTGAATGACTTGAGAAGGGATTCACAAATGCCTCCTGTTTCCTCAACCAGACTGGAAGCTCTTGGAGGATAGTTGTTATACCTAAAACTGATTTGAGGTTCTCCAAAGATGTATACATAATAGTACCAGAAAAGCAGCATCACTGAGTATCTATCATGTACTAGGCAATGCAATAGATGATAAAGAAATAAGAAGGAGGCTGTGAGGAGCTTACTTAGGGGTCATAGGGAGTATAGGAGGAGGCATACATTTTTTAAATTAACAGGCCTCCCTTTCCCGTGACTGCCCCTAAATCCTTTGGGAAGAGGCTGGTGGCATGCTTGTATTTGTATTGAGCAGAGCTACAGGTTTGTTGAACATTGTATTTTGATTAAAAATTAATAGCTGCTTTTGACCCACATGGATTAATTTCACTTTCTCTAAGTATCCCCTTAATTGACAAACTACCATTAGGTGAAAGAACCAATTAAAGAGAGCAAACTACTCCCTCATCCAATCTTCATCCTCCTTCTTCTCTCTCCATGTTGTCTCACCTGAGTGTTCTAATAGACTATTTCCATACTAGCACAATGAGATTAATTACTCAGCAAACACACAAGAACAAAGGTGGGAGGTGTGCTTCATGTGGTGCAAGGCCGTGCTCAGTCTACCAACGAGCAGTGGGTGAAGACTTGGAGAAGGGGAGAAAGCCAAGAGATCTACTTCCATGACCTCAAAAGATTGACAAGTGCAGTTTCTGTCAGTTAATTGGTGCTCCCAAGTTTACCAGTCATCAGAGGCTGCTCCATGTGCTGATTTATCGCAGTTTGGCAAAACTCCTTGATAAACTCCCTGGAACTTGCTGGCAAGGTTATCCTAATAAGCTGGACAAAGTCCATACATTGTGCACTATAACACAGGCTCTAATGCCCTACCAAGGGGGTATGAAGCTCCCACTCATGCTAAAGTCAGAATGTTAAATGGGAAGACTGTGTTGTAACCAAGTGTTATGAAAAGAAAAATACAGCCGAGCCCTCAAATACTAGACTTTACTTTCTGCTGGGGTTTTCTACAGGTTTCTGGATTTTACTAGTTGAGTATTTCTATCCTTACTCTTAAGGTTCTGCCAAAGTGAATGAATAGGAACACTGTGCCTTTATTGTGGCTGGAGAGCTCCAAGAAACCTCTACTAGAGATGGGTCCAAAACAACTCGCTGCCTTGAAACAGGAGATGTTTATATCTAAACCCATTTTTCATCTGGAGACATACAGACCTACAGTTTTCCATGAAAGTATCTGAAACCAATCAAACTCATCAATTCAAAATTTAGGTGTAGGAAGGTGGAGAACCAAATGACTGATGATTGATTTTATTCTTTACAGCAGATTTTTTTTTTCAAACGACAAGATCCAATAACGACTAGGAGATCTACCACATGTCCCATAGTTGTGCATTAATGCAACCATGGCACATAGAGAGAAGCATAGGAAATTACATTTCAAAACATCTGAAAGAACCTTTAGAAATGTTTTAGTCATATTTGGGGCATTTTCAAACATATAGAAAAGTGGAAAGAATTTTATAGAGAACATCTATAGACTCACCACTGACATTCTGATACATTGTACTGTATTTGTTTTTATCATATATCTGTTCATTTAGCCAGCCTGTAACATGTCTATCAATGCATCTTCTTTTTAATTGCTTTTTTAAAAAGTTTTTTAAAAAAGCTACTTAAAAACACTTTTTCAAGTAAACACTTCTGAGAAAGGACAATATGTGAAACAGACAAAAGTGAAGTTGTTCTGGTTGTTGCAAGGTCAGGGGCAGGTCACTGATGTTCTGACAGCCCATTCCTACTACCACTTGCCCCAAGTGCCAAGGAGGACCGTATGAATTGACAACTTCTCACCTGGCAAATGAACCTAAGAAGGGTGTGACCCCATCCTACCATATCTCTGCTATGTGTCCTAGGATAATTTATTTCATTATATTTCGGTTTTCTTAGTTGTAAGAAAGAGATGATAACTAATAAAACTAACAGCAAATTCCTTGCACATTCATCCTAGTAACTGAACGTTCTCTAAAGGTGAACTGTTAGTATAATCATTATTAGTGTTAACAACATTATCATTACCACCACAGTGCCTCAGAGAGAATGAAGTATAGCTTCAAATAGGATGTGTAGGTAAGGGGAAAATGGTGGGAAGTCTGGGGTGGGAATGCAGGGATTCGGATTCCACTGCTGAGCCCATAATCCACCTTCAGTAATTTAGCCAGGCTCACAGCAGTACATAATTGAGAAAAATCCCTGTCTTCCCTCTCTCAAAAGGATGGTTTAAAGATTAAAAGGGAGGGTAAGTACAAACATATTTGGGAAACAAAATCTCTGCAGTAATTCAAGGTGTGCCTGTTGACATTATTGAAGTGTTCCAGGACGGATGAGCTATGACAACCATTGTGTCACTTGAAAATAAGACTTCCTTTTTTTTCTTCCTTTAAGCTATACAAATTGTTCAGGGTGACTTTTCCAACCCTTACTGCGGTCATCATCTTCCCTAATGAAAATCTTATCATCTTGTTTCCCCATGAAACCAAGTCTTCAACTAACCTAGTGGGTTTTCAAGGTCCTTTATGACCTGACACCCAATGCCTTCCTAGATTTGTCTGTCATCACTTACCCCTTTCCTTTCCCAAACCCAGGACTCACACCTTCCAGGTATACAAATCTCCCAGTTTTTCTTGAGCACATCATACCTTTCCATGTGTCCATGTCTTCGAAGGGTGGAGAAACGCAGGACTGACCAGGCACCAGCTAGGCACTGTGCAGGCATTGTTACAAGTTTTCTCATACTGAAGCGTTGTGGTGTGAACACTTTGAGCAATACCATACAGACAAGGAAAAGGAGGCAGAGACAGGTGAAGTATTAAGCAAGGGCTTACGGCTGGAAGTGCCAGAGACCCTTCTTTAAGACCACGGTGCTCTTTCTCATGTTGCCTGTCTCCTTCTCTGACAGGCCCTTTCTCTCAGGACATAGTCCTGCTGCCACCACTTTGGGAAGTCCAGCTGACCTCTCTAGACCCTCCTTGGATCTTCTATGGCACTTTGCACATACTTCTGGGGAAATGGAGAGAAGCAAAAGCGGAAAGTGGGCAGGTTTTGGAGCTGTGCTGCCTTGCTTTGCTACAAACCTGGTTTTGAACTGTACTAGTCCATCAACTGTACAATATGGAAAGTAATGCCTCCGCCTCATGTGTCTGTGGAAATGATTTAATGAACTAACACCTATAGGTGCTGGATCCCTGGGGGCTGCTTGGTCAATGTTAGGTCCTTCACTTTTTGACAGAATTCTAATTTTTCTGTCATAAAGATTAGTCGTGAAACAGTGAGAGTACACCGAGGACTAGGGCTGGTTTTGTCATGAGGACCATGAGCTCCTCTGCCACTCAGTCTGGCTTTGGTGTCCTCGGTTTACGTGGCAGAGAGTCTTACTGAACCTTAGAGTGTGGCCCACTCAATATGTACTTGAGGCTCCCAGGTCCACATTCCAATACCTGGCCCATCACCTCTGAGCTGCAGAGGAGCCTGGAATGCAGCTTTTATTACTTCAGTTTTGCAGGCAATTAAGTCCAGGTCATTAGGCTATGTATTTTGCAAAACAAACAGTGCCTTGTCTGAGTTTAGATTTAGTTAGGTTACACTCTGGGATGGTGCCCAAAAAGTAACTGAGAACACTGGCAAAAATGTCTTCTTTGGATACAACCAGCCTGAAGTTTTAAAAGAGCTGGGGCTCACTTTGATCCCAGACTACAATAGCTTAGCTACCAGACTGGTGACTTGGGTTTGAAGTACATGAAAGTCCACTAATGGGCCAGGAACTTAGCATAGAAACATACTCAGTTTACACCCAGAATTGAAGGTATCCCTTTGGGAACCAGACACCTTCTATTTCTCCTAGACTCTTGTCCCAGAGTCTTTCTAAACAAGAACTAGATTGTGCTTCACAAATTCAAGAATGGTCAGCAAACAGTATTTTCCCACCACTAACTGTCATGCAGAAAGAAATCTGTTCCCTCAGAATCTAGTGAGACAAAGGGGGAAAAGGGGGAAAAAGGCACATGACTAATGACTTGAAGAAAAATGTGGATTTTGGTAATACAAGTGTACAAATAAGGGTAGCAATATGGCATTTGTCCTTCTTCTCTTTTCAGCTTAAATGGAACTCAGTCTTAGCTCTTCTTTCCAGGGGAAACAACACAACCAAGCTAATGAAAAGAGGCATGAGCTGTCACATGGATGGCCTATCCACATTTTGGTTGTTTCTGAGGAGACTCATATAGAAAATAGTTGCAAAGAAGAACAGGCAGCTGCATCATCCGTGGCCTCTTTCTACTTGCATTAGAGCAGTTGCCCCGAGATCTCTCAAATTTCCTCTGTGCAGAGATGAAACACTTTGCGCTATTCTTCCTCAGTGGTCTATACTGTAGTCAGATGCAGAGCAACACTGCCAAGTATCTCCACAACAAATTCTGGGTGACACAATCTAGTAGAAAATATGAGCACCAATCAGACAAGGCAATGGCTTTTCCATTTATTCCCAAGGTATGGTCCCCGAGGAGAAAGTCCTAAAAAAATTCCCTACCAACTGCCTGGAAACAATAGCAAAGGGAGAAAAGAGGTGGAAGACACCTCCCCCTTTCCTTCACCCTAAAAACCAACTACTTCCTGTTTAAGGATCAAAAAAGGAGAGGAGCAATTCACCTACTAACAAAGCCCGGCCACTTGGCAGCCATCCAAGAATCTAAAGAGAAACCTTGAATTTTGAAAACATAATAGACAAGAGAGTCAGCTTAAGAAAAGATTTCATCTATCAGCTAACAAGAGGCTGGGGTCATGAAGTAGGGTATTCTTTATACTTGAGAGACCATGCTAAAAATCTCAGAAATGTACCAGAAGGAGTGGGGGTGGGGAGAGCCCAGTGCAATGTTCTTAGCATGTAATAGAGGTTGCCATTTCAAGGAGGCTTATCATTTCTTCTGACATCCTGACAGAAATGTGTAATATAGAAGTTTAGCAATGTGGGCAGGTTAAATTATATGAGGCAGAGGAAATCATTTCACTGTGAATTGAAGCATTGCTGTGGGCCACTTCAGGCTGAGCTGCAGCAGCCTGGGTGCCCCAGGCTCCCAACCCTTGAAAGGAGGGGTGGCCTCAGGCAGGTGCAGAGTCCAGGATGTACAATGGGCTCAAGGGCTTGCCTTTACTAAATAACACCCTTGAAAGGGGAATTTTGCTGTTGTCAGGCTTTGTGTTCAGCCTTTTCTAGGCTCTTCTCACTCTCTTGGAAACTTGAAGAGTGTGGCCTGAGGGCCCTTAGAAACCGAGAGGAGGATACCGCAAGTCCAGTGGGTGTTCCAGCAAAGATCTCTGTTTCCCACCATTTCTCTTCTGTTACTTCCATACCTTGGAAGTAGCAAAAAGTGCTGTTGAACAAAATGACTCAGAAGATTCTGAAAAGCCTTTTAATCATCAGAGAAAGATTAAATTATGTTCAGTAAAATTTGAGTTAAGCATATTTATCTGCAGCCAGAGTCTTAAAATCAGGCATCTGCATCTCTATACGTGACATATCCCTATCCCTATTAAACAGACTAGCTCATTACCCTACCATGGTGGACCGCCCCCTGCCCCATTCCCGCAACCACACACTGCAATTCAATTCAACCACACAGCAGAAAAACTAGAGATCAAGGTAACTTTTCCTCACCAGGACAACAAGTACGTGTCTTTTCACTCTATTTTAATGATACAAGTTGTGGGCAAAAGAATTGAAAGTGCTTCTGTGTGATTTTGTGATTGAGCCCCTTGGTGCACTCAGAGCTGTCCCTCCTTAAGTCAGGGAGCCTGCTCGTGCCTCTCTCACAAAGAGAGAGAAAGCACATACCTGAGGGGTGGACACAAAGATGAAAAGATGAGGGAAATAATTACCATCAACGATCACTGACCTTTTAAATTACCAAGTGATTATTAAGTACCATATATGGCATGTAGCACTTCATCACACTTTTAAACAATTCTATTAGATGGGTAAAATTATCCCCTTTTACAGATGAGAAAATTGAGGCCCAATCACACGATAGTGGGTTGAACTCCAGGTCTACAATTGTTGCAGTTTCCATTGCACTGAACTGCCTGGAATAAAGGGAAAGTAAAGTTGTCTCCTCA
This sequence comes from Cephalopachus bancanus, assembly GCA_027257055.1. Taxonomy (NCBI): domain Eukaryota; kingdom Metazoa; phylum Chordata; class Mammalia; order Primates; family Tarsiidae; genus Cephalopachus; species Cephalopachus bancanus. Next base: position 3,190,689 of record JAPVLO010000161.1, on the reverse strand, counting down.
TCCCCAAAGCAGCACTGCTCACTCTCACACTCACTGTCCTGTGCACACGTGTGGCATCTCACACACACTACTTTTTGGAAGAGGCATTTGAAAAAGCAGGGAACATCAATAAACAAGTCTAACAGAGCACTTGCTTGGGGGGTGAAAGTGGTAATGGTGTGGAGATGACTTCTTGAATTCTACCTTCAGGCCACTCTTGCAACCTCTGCCCCAAAGGCAGGCTGCAGGAAGTCGCTGCAAGGGAAGCAGACTGCCGGGGCCCAAGCAAATCACACTTCATGCTCCAGGGCTTGGCAGCTGACATGTGCAGTCAGATGAAAGCAGGTTAAAAATCGACATCCAGGGTGGCTGCAACTGGGAGGAGAGGTCACCAAAGGGTGGTAGAGGGAGAGCGGGGGCAACAGAGGAGCAGGTGGAGAGGCAAGGCTCCTCCCAGACAGTGAGTGGAACCAGGCTGGGTTGGCCCAGTTGTGTGTTTTGATCACCTGTGGATGGTGACTTGCCTCCTACATCATCCTGCTGGCTCTCAATAGAGGTGGGTGCCCACGGCCACGACCTTCAGTCACAAACCAGCCCTGCTGGCGCCTCCCTGCCCCTTCCAAGTTCTTCCATCCTCTCTATGTGCTCTAGAAATCTAGCTGATGTTGGTGTCTCTGAATACTTTACAGTAAGTGGGCATTAATTAATGCTAAATGACAACAGAATTCTCCCAAATTGCACATGACATTCACATCAAGAACAAACATGTTCATTTGGATAGATGTTATCACAGTGAGTACCACAAGAATTTACAATGATTTGCTGACGATATGAAATAAGGTCTCTTTAAGTAAGAGTTCTCTTTAAGAGAAAAGAGTAAAAATCTATAGGAATGATTGTTAATTACAATAACAGTTTGGCCATGGGCTATGTAAATCTTATATGAGAACAGAATCAGTGGTAAGTGGCTGGGGCACCAGAGCCAGAGCATGTGAGCCAGTCTGTTGCTGGGTTTCTGTGTTGGATTAGAAGAAAGCTAAGGTCTCTGAAAGCACCATGATATGCATACATACAAAAAAGTAGGCATAAATGTTTTATTTCATCCTCACAACCCTGTGAGGTAGGTACTAGTAATATATCAGTTTTAAATCTAAGAATGCTAAAATCTAAAGGTGATGAGGTAACTGGCAAAGCTCACACAGCTAGTAAGTGGCACAAGTGTTACTGAAAACAGGTTTTCCTGACCCCAAAGCTCATGGTGTTTTCTACAGACTTATGCGTGTGCTAGGCAGGCTCTGTATCAGAAGTCCTGGAGGCATTTTTAGAAATATAGATTCCAACACCCCACCTGGAAACTTCTGCATTGGAATCTCTAGGGTAATGCCAAAGTGCCTCTCTGTGTACAGCCCTCTGGGTGACTGCAGTGCACAGCCAGGTGGGGAACCGCCTACCAACTCACATCTAGTGTGGAATGTCGGAAGTCCCACATTCCTATCTAGCCACCTGACTAAGTGTGACATCTCTTCTGCTCTGCAGGCCAGGTCACCCTCAACTTGCTAACAGTCTGATGTTACTAGCATCTTCACCCCACTTCAGTCCTTGCTAGTGCTACCTGCAACATCCAGGACCAAGGCCACCAGGAATAGGGTGGTTCAGGCCTGACCACAAGCATGAGTAGAAAAAGCTGCACATTTAGGGACTTCTTCCCACCCACGCTAGGGTTTGGAAATATGACAGGAATCTTACTACTGCCCAAAACCCACCTGGCACTCTCCATTTGCTACGTGCATTGCACTCAAGAATATGAGAGCAGTACCAACATCAGCACCAAAGACATGATCCTACTCAGAACTGGAAAATGAACATGATACACAGTAGAAAGCATATGCATGAAAGACTGTGTGGTGGGTGTGGCCGAAAGGGGAAAGGAAAGTGAGGAATCAACAAGGGGACAAACCTCTGCACCTGCTTCTAGGCTGTAAGGTGGCAGTGGGCTCCATTTCACAGTAACAACAAGAACAACAGCTAGCATTTCAGTAACATTTTAGAACTCAAAGCACTCCTGTGGACTGCATTTCACCTCTTCACTACAGCCTTGGGAAGTAAGAATTCAATGATTTGCTTAAGGTCACACAGGAAGTTGGTTATAAGTTCTGCCCCTTCTGAGTCCACGATAAAACCACAGGCCCACTTTCCTCCATCTGGATTCCAGATATAAGCAGAGAGTTAGAAACTCAAGACTATAGTAGCTTATTAGTGTGACTAAGCAGGGAAGGTTTCACTTCTGAGCGGGGACGTTCAAACAGCATCACCTTCACAAAACAAGACAGGATACTCATTCAGACTTTGCAGTCTGACCACACCAGGAGATGTGGGGCCCACATCCTTGGTGGCAGTCACTCTTCTTGGCCACCCATAAACCATTTCCAGTGCTTCTTTCTGGCTAAAAGGATTCTGCCTGAGCACAATACCAACCTACTGGGGACAATACTGATTGATCATAGAAATCCAGCCCATTTGTGCTAGATACTTACGTTTCCCTTCTCTCTTGCACCTAGGAATGAACTGTTCTAGTCAAGGAGATGTAAAGGACCTTTGACCACCTTCTCCTCCTTGTCTGCTTTGTATGTGTTCTGTAAGGACCTGTGAATATTATCTTACAAGGGATAAGGGCCTTTGTAGATGTGACTCAATTAAGGATCCTGAGTGAGGAGATTATCGTGGATTACCTGGATAGGCCCTCAATGCCATCACAAGTGTCTTTAAAGGAGGGATGCAAAGGGAGATTATATACACTAAAGAGAAGAGAGAAGCAGATAATGGAGTGATACTGCCACAATCCAAGAAATGTCAACAGCCACCAGAAGCAGGAAGAAGGAAGGAACAATTATCTTCTAGGGCCTCTGGGGGGAGTATGGTCCTACTGACAACTTGATTTTGACCTAGTGAAACCAATGTTCAATTTCTAGCCTCCAGAATGCCAGGAAGATAAATTTCTGTTGTTTTAAGACACCAAATTTGTGGTGATTCATTACAGCAGCCACAGGACATGAATACACTAACAATGTCACTATTCGGCATTCTGCTACTGCAACTCAATACATCATAAATTACATTTATCTGTAATGCTTAAAAAGGTAACAGGAAGGACTGATATAGATATCACTCTCACCTCTGACCATAAGAGATACTTACTAGAAAGTATGTATTCTGGGACCCACAGATGCTAGAAGTCTGACATCGCCTCTCCCATGTCATTGCTCCATCTTTTAGACAGCAAACCTACCATTAAAATCTCTGTCATTGTTTCACTGGCAGTGAATTGATATGTTCCCTGAATCCACATTCATTGAGAATGGGCACCCTTCTCAGGCAGGGTGCTCAAAGCACCCTCTGTCCTAAAACATATAAGTACACTCTGTGAATGCTTGCTAGAACCAGTGAAAGCTGTACTTGCTCTGTATGAAGAGACTCTGTTTTGTTAAAACATCTCTTGGGGTTGGAAGCCTAAGACAAAGAGGTTAGGAATGGGGTGGGGTAAGGGAAAGGGGAGGAGAGAAGCACTCAGGTGGTTAGAGAATGGAGTTTTAAAAAAATCTCACCCTACACAAATACATTCAATGGAAATTAAGTTAAAAGCCTCCTCAAAAAGAAAAGCAGCGCTTAGGTAGAAGGGAACTTGGATGAAATCTAATTATACATTATAAAGGCTGTCTTTGCTACCAATATTCCATTGGGGCCAATCACCTATGCTTTTCTGGGTTATGTCCTGTTTCTCCAAAACTTACTGAGGTCCTGCTGATTCTCCCTCCACAGGGCACTACTTCTCAAATTTCATGGACTGATGACATGGCCATATTTAATAGCTCTCTGATATTTCTCTACTCCTTCAAAACATAGCCATTTTAAATCCCACTTCCTAAAAGGCCTGATCCTAGAGAGCTGACTGATTTGGCTGTAATGAATTAATTTCTCTAATATGTGCTAGAGTTTTTCTTGGGGGAGGAAAGGAAGTCACTGGTGGGGCACCAGCAAGACTAACAGAGTGGAAAAATTTACTCAGTACTTATTATTGTGAGCCATATAATTCTAAAGATTTTATATCGAGACTTTTTTTATCAATATTTTTTATTTTGATATCGTGGGGTACAGTTAAGGGTTAGGTATACAAATATGCTCCATTTAGGCCCTCTTGTTGATAACAGGTGTCTCCTCATCCCCAGACAGATGTTTACTACCATTAGTCCCATCCCCCCTCCATGGTTTCCCACCACTGTCACCACTTTTTAAAAACAAAAAAACTAAAGAGCAGCAGTTCAGAGGCATTAAGTAAACTGCCCAAGGTTACACAGCACTATCTGTTGGAGGTGGAACTGTGGTCTCATACCTTTGTCTTTCTATGCATCTCCTATATCCAAGGCTTTGTGACCTCATGTTGCCTCACTTCTACAGGGCCCCTCAGAACTAAACCTCTCAGAGCTGTGACCTGGCCCGCTGGACTGCCCAGTTCATGCTCTTTCTACAACAGGCTAGCTCTCCTGAATAGCTAAACCAGATACAGAATGCCTTAGCCAGTTGAAAATCATATGTCTTACCATTACATAAAAATCATAGTAATATTTATTAAGGCCGAAAATCATTGATGAGTACTAACATTAGTGGGTATGAAAGTATGACAAGAAACAGGTATTTGCATAGTTTCAAAGTAGCTTTCCACAAGACTCTTATTAATTTGAATGAGAAGAAAATAATAATTTTACAGTGGAGAAACTGGTAGACACTACCTAAAACCAAGTGATCAAAGTTAACATCAGAGTAATAATACTTTATGTGCTCCTGATCTGATGCACCAAGAGGGGCACATCATTCCTTTGGTATTCCTGCCAAAAATGTATACCTGCAATCTAATCAGAAGAAAACATTATACAAACTCACACTGATGGAGGAATATTTTACAAAATAAACTGGACTGAAAGATGTCAAGATGACAAAAGACAAAGAAACATCAATAAATTGTTTCAGATGGAAGGAGACTAAGGAGACATGATAGCAGTATGGGGTCCTGGATCCTAGAAATCCGTCCCCTCTTTGCTAGATACTTGCTTTTCCCTTCCCTGGATGAACTCCTGGATCAGAGAAAGACATAATTGGGGAAACAGGCAAATGTTGAATTAGGTCTGTAGATATAGTTAATAGTATCATATGAATGTTAATTTCCTGCTTTAGATGTTTGTACTATGGTCTTATAAGCTATTAACATTAGGGGAAGCTAAGCAAAGGATATATGGAAACTTCCCGTAGTAGTTTTGCAACTTTTCTGTATGTCTCAAGTTATTTCAAAGTAAAAGAGTAAAAAAAAATCAACATATGACATATTTTCCTAAAGGATTATCTTAACATTGGAACTTAGGTATGGTGACAACTGCTCCTTCAGGTGGCCCTCAGAGACTTTGGGCACCTACCACATAAACAGTCACTTACTAGACCTGTTGGAAAGCTGGTCTTGAAGGTGAAAGAGGGTAAGTGTTGTTAGTGCTCAGGAGTCCTGTACTGGGCATGCTATAACCTGCTCTGTCACCCAAGATCAGTTTTTCCTGTGCAGAGAAACTTTAGCACACTTACAGAAGTTGGAAGAGTTGGCTCCCAGTAGGTCTGAGTTTTTAGAGGCAGACTATTTCACTTTCAAGTGAAGAGGAATGAGGACAATGGTGGGAAATCCAGCTCTCCTCCCTGTACACAATTCTCTTCCAGGTTTCTGAGAGGAGAAGTGTGGGGGGCGGAATAGTTCTACTTGCATTATTTTCCCTTCCTGATCTTAAGCACATGGAAGCAGCCCCTTCCTTACTCCCTGCTGTTGCCTGAGATGTTAAAGCAGCCCAAAGCAGAAGGATACTTGTTCACCAGTACCTCTGCTTCATTTCTCTGCCTTTGTATGTGGCTGTCAAGAAGCTGAACCTCTAGTTTTTAAGAGTCCTTCCAGTTCTCACAGACCATGGCCAGCCAGCCCTCTAAGAATCGTGAGTCACGCTGGTCTCCAAGGTGGACTGATCTTGCACTTGTTCAGGGAAGGTGAACCAGCTACCACTCATTTGTGAGACCAGCAGGGAATCTTGAGCTCCAGGGCTGATTCTGCTCCAGGGCTGATTCTGCTCTGATTATAAATAAAGTTATAGAATCTGAGACACAGTGAGTTATTGCTGAATCTACTGGAAAATAGATACTAAAACATCAGCAATAAGGATAATGTGGTATAACCTCAATACTGATCAGATAAGGTATGAACATATTACCACCTTAGCATTATGACTTTGCCTCAGTTTATTCCATTTCAAAGGCCCTCATTTGTAAAATAGAAAATAAACATCCTTTTATTAAGGTGGTTTCTTATGAGTTTAAATTGAGCTAATATATGGTGCTTTAACACGTTTGGTATAAAAAGTCTGCATAGGTTGCATAACCATGTGAATGAAATTATCACTACTGAAATGTACATTTAAAAATGATTAGGATGATACATTTTATGTTTTATGTATTTTTTTTTTTTTGAGTTGGAGTCTCACTCCATCACCCAGGCTAGAGCGCAGTGGCACACTCACGGCCATCCCAGCGTCAATCCTTCCACCTCAGCCTTCCAAGTAGCCCAGACTACAGGCATGTGCTACCACGCCCAGCTAATTTTTTGATTTATTGTAGAGATGAGGTCTCACCAAGTTGCCCAGGCTGTTCTCAAACTCATGGGCTCAGGCAATCCCCTCACCTCAGCCTCACAAAGTGCTGGGATTACAGGCTGAGCCACCGTGCCCAGCTATGTATTTTGCCACAACTTACATATATAGTTAAAAAAAAAAGGCAATACAAACAGGTGCTATAATTAATAGACAGTCATTTTGTTTTTAATGGTTAACATCATAACATATTTATTCTTACAGACACAGACAAAATCCCAGTGTTCTGGCAGGGTTCCCACTCACTCTCACAGCTCCAACTGTGTCTGCTACTCAGTTTTTGGTCTCCCAGACATGGACCTAGAATTCTGATCACTCCTGGATTATAAATATGCACACTCCTCTGACCTGATCCAGTTGAACTCATATTTTCTGTATCGCCTCCACTCTTGTCTGATTGATGGCATCATCAAATACCCCTATTTGAAAACTGAGTCATCCATGACTCCTCTCTTAACCCCCACATCACAGTGGTCACAAAATCATCACTTCAGAAATGCCTCTAAAACCTAACTCCTTCCTTCCCTATTATTTTGGTTGAGATCTCTATTATCTCTCAACTATCCATTAAGACAGTCTTCCCTCCCTCCCTTCTACTCCATCCTTCACACACCATTGCCTGATTTCTCCTCCAAAAAGTCAAATCTGATGTGTCATTCACCTACATCAAGTACACAGTGGCCTCCATCTAGATTAAGTTCAAATTCTTATCATGTCAGGCAAGGTCTGTTTCTATGGAGCTGTTTATACAAATATAGCTTTGCAGTTTCATCTTCCCCCACAGCCTAGCAGGGATCCTCTTCACATAAGGAGAAGTCCTCATGCTTCTCTCCGTATGCAAAGCTTTTCACAACTCTGCCATTTACAAATGCTATTCCCTTCGCCCATTATCTGGCCCATTCTTGTTGCACCTAGGAACATCTACTTCATGTATGTCAGCAAGATTTAACTCAAATACTCCCTTAGGCAGTATGGTTCAGGTTTTGTTTTTTTTTTTTCATTTAGACATCATGCCTTTCCTCAGAAACAGCATACACTACGGGGGGATATTTTTTAATTCTTCTAGGTATCTTAGCCTTCTCTTCAATTAGACTATATCACTCTGAAGGCTTGTTGTGTCTTTGTCATCTTTCCATTTCTAGTTCCCAGTACAGTGCTTGGCTTAGCACACAGTGGTGACTAAGTTTGTTGAATGAACTATGAGTGAAAGAACCAATGACTGAGCTTACTACTTTCCAGTTTTAGGAAAATCATTTCAGCAAGGCTGCCTGCTGTAGTTTAAGTAGTACTGCACTGGACACTGGGTTCTCTGAGATGACCACAATCCCTTTGAACAAGTAGGTTTCCTTTTGTACCCTAGATAAGCAATTTACTAATTGGGATCCCAGTGAGTTAAAAGATCTTTGTAGCCGGGCTCATGGCTCAGCCTGTAATCCCAGCACTTTGGGAGGCCGAGGTGAGTGGATTGTCTGAGTCTGCAGATTCAAGACCAGCACGGGAAACTTGGTAAGACTCTGTCTCTACAATAAATCAAAAATCATCTGGGCACGATAGCGCATGCCTGTAATTCTGGCTACTTGGAAGGATTGCCAGAGCCCAGCAGGTCAGTACTGGGGTGGCCGCGAGCGTGCCACTGCACTCCAGCCTAGGCGATAGAGTGAGACTCCAACTCAAAAAAAATTTTTAAAAAGATCTTTGTATCTCTCAGGATGGTTATCTTATGCTTGAGGAGAACTCATCGGCTATTATATGCATATTAAAAATATTATTATTATTATTTTGAGTTGGAGTCACTCCTTCACCCAGGCTGGAGTGCAGGGGGGCACATGCTCACAGCTATCCCAGCATCAACCTGCTGGGCCCTGGCGATCCGTCTGCCTCAGCCTTCCAAGTAGCTGGAGCTACCATGCCTAGCTATTTTTTTATTTTACTGTAGAGACTAAGTCTCGCCAAGTTGCCTGGGTTGGTCTCAAACCCGCAGGCTCAGGCAATCCACTTGCCTTGGCCTCCCAAAGTGCTGGGATTACAGGCTGAGTCACTGAGCCCAGCCTAAAATACTATTAAATTGTTAATTTATTAATAAATGTGGACTCTTCTAAATACATGTACACATGAACCCTCACTCTATAAAATCCTTGTCATAGCATGATAGAACCAATCTGTGAACGGTACTTTAAATGACTATGACTATTCAGGCAACTGTTATGCATGACTGTAAACATGCATTCATAGTTCAGATTTTTTTTTTTTTTTTTTTTTTGAGTTGGAGTCTCACTCGGTCGCCCAGACTGGAGTGCAGTGGCCGCTCCTGGCCACCGCAGCCTCGCCTGCTGGGCTCCGGCGATCCTTCCGCCTCAGCCTTCCCAGTAGCAGGAATTACAGGCATGCGCTACCATGCCCGGCTGATTTTTTGATTTATTGTAGAGATGAGGTCTCGCTGCCCAGGCGGGTCTCGAATCCGCGGGTACAGGCAATCCACTCACCTCAGCCTCCCAAAGGCACGGGATTACAGGCTGAGCCACCGAGCCCGGCTCATAGTTCAGATTTTGTGATCACTATTAAGTGCTAACCTTCGATGACCAAGGCAGCTTCTATGGCTGGCAAGAATTAGTGCCTATGAATGCTTCATGCAAACGGCAGGGAGGTTAGGTTAGCTTCACAGAATACATTGATGAAGGCTCAACTCCCACCTTTCTGGATTCTCAGGTAACTGTTGTATACAGTTACCTCCTGAATAGCACTTTTGACAACATGGCTTTGTCTTTCTACCCATAGCTGATCGGTCCAGGCATGAACACCTAACTTAGGCTACACCAACCCATGGTTGTTTCCTAAGAGCCTATCCCTGGCATCTAAACAAATCTCAGCCAATCAGAATCTTTTCCTTGGATCTTAGCAACCGCTACTGGCTAAAGCTGAAATAAGGGTGGGTCATGATTTCCACCAAAAAGAGAAATGAAGTCTCAGAAATAATCAAGATTCAAGTAGACAGGAAAAGTAGAGACAAAGAAAGGAGGACACTTACAATGTTTCTGATATCTGGTTGCATATCTCTGCCCTTCTGATGGTTTGGTTATTTCAACACTTATTTGAATTACAAAAGCCTAAACATTTCCTTATTTGTGAGTCTGGGTTTAATTAAGTTATTTAAAACAAAATGAGTCTTGAAAAAATAATCCTGTTAACAGAAACACAGCCAAAGCTGTTAAAACATCAGTTTTTAAATGACCCAATGACTTCATGGAGGTTTCTGTAAGAGTTCCATTGTAAGTATTATAAGAAAGTGATATGGAGGGCATATAATATTTGATTTAGCTACAGAAGATTGACAAATCCCTTTACAATGAATAAGTGCTTAGTAGTTGATTTGTTGTGTAAACTCTGACTTTTTTTCAACGTCTCCTCTTCTTAAGGTGTTCCTACCTGTACATCATTTAGAAAGCCAGGTTGGGGGTGAGGGTACAAGTATAACCCTGTTTAAACAAAGTAAACAGTCCACATATGTTGTCATGCTGTCTCTGGGGAATACATTACTTAAAATTATTGCTGCATTCTTAACAGACCATCTGAGAGGAATAATTACTTTTCCATGACTAGATCAATACTTTTGTTCTTATTCTTTACTACTTGAGTGATTGGATCTAAGGCCAGAGGAGAAACTCAGGTCAATCTCCTGCTACTGTAATCTAGCAGGGAAGATCAATGTGTATGCTCATGAGCCTAAGGAGGGGAGTGGGACCAGGAAATACAATTCTTAGTGTGATAACTTAATTTTAAATTTCTCAATGAGAAAAGCCATGCTTATCTATGGCCGTTCTGTAGCAGCATTTAAAAAACTGCCCTGAAGGTACAAGGTACAACTCACTTTATGTTTGGTTTATTGAGTAAATTCATGAATTATGACTCTACCATGTACACAGCCAGTTGTAAGAGCAGCTTGTCCATTCTTTCCATAAGGGGTAACATCTCTCAAGCTTGGAAGAGAAGGAGATGAAGCGCTAGGGAGGTGGAAAAGAGGCTTTTTGTGGCAGAACAAAAGGTAATGTCTACACTGTGGGCACATGTGTACATTCAAGTGTCCAGCACGCAGAATCCACCAATATGGAATTTGCAACCATTATGTCCATATGGCAGCTGATCCATATACTGCTCATTACTGGGAGACAACCTAAAATTGTCCTTTTAAAGAACATGATTCAACACAAGTTTATTAAAGCCTTTCCAGTAAGAATAACAAAGCAGTATAAAAGAATAAAGCATTTTGCCAGAGTGACTGCTTAGACTTAACCTATCAAAATAAATGCCTTTCAAGCACCTTAGAAGCATCATTTGCATGCAAGCAATGTGCTAACTGCAAATGGGACTTATTAATTAATTAAAGCTCATCACAGAACATTTTTTTGAGTGATATTTTGTTGGATGTTAGTTTGAGTTACAACTGAAAATGATAAAATACTCTTTGAACATTTCCTTTTATTTCAACAAATTACTATTCTCCCTGGTCTTTTCCTATCAGCTCTCAGGTTTATTGGAATGTGGCATGAGGGAGCATCCAGCTTAGCGGCTAAAAGCATTGCCAGACAACCTGGGTTTGAAACCTGGCTCTTCCACTAACCAGGAGCAACACTGGGCATATTACATAATACCTCTCTGACTCAGTTTCCTCCTCTATAAACTGGGGATAATATTAGCACCTACCTATTAGGGTTGCAGTGTAGATCAAACAGGTCAATATATGTAAAGCACATGTAAGCAGCACTATTTAAATAATAGTTCTTTTTTATTTCTCCGTAGCATAGAACACTAGAAACCTTACAAGCCTTCAAATCAGAAGACTGTTTCTGTCACCACAAGCTGTAAGATGTAAGTTACTCAATGTCTTTGAACGTCAGTTTCCTTATAAGTAGAACAGAGGCAATAACACCTATGCTTCACTGGGCTGGTGTGAGGGCTACATAACAGAATGTGTAAAACATCTTGGCAAACACTTCTGAGTTTATGAGACTATGTCAGGCTCAGTCCAGCTGCATGGATGGACATAGGCTCTGCCATACTGAGGGCCCACGCCTCTTCTTTAGTCTGACTACAGGCAGATAAGAACAACAACAAAAAAATCAGCCCAAGACTTGGTAGAGACTTGAGCATACCCTAGGCGCTCCTTGGAGAAAGAGCCTTTGCCTAATCCACCCTGGGGGCTGAAGTATCAAGGAAAGAGAGAAGACTGCAGTGGCCACTGTGGGCAGTCCCTGGTCATATCAAGGCAGCTAGTCATCTGCCAGTCTGGGATGTCCAGAGATACACACACCTGCTGGCTGGCTCCCCAGTCTTTTCCTGGTTTCTTTCTCAGGGCAAGAGGAGAGCAGCCCCTACTTAGGCCATCTCCCCACCGCAGCACCTCTGAGCAGGAAGTCAGGGCCCTTGGGCTCCCCAGCAGGCCGTCTGCCTGAAGCACACACTGGAGCTGGGGAACTTGCCTGAGAAGCCAGTAAAATTTTAATGCACTCTGTAGTGCGGTCATGTCATACTCGGTTATGGCAAATAATCCCAGATGCCTGCAGAGGTAAAATGGAGCTGTAATGTGCTTGCCTCCTAACCCGAGCTGACAGCAATGATGTACGACTACCATTAGCGGAAAATATCACTTCAACTAACCCATGATCCAGCTCCGCTCAGGGTCACATTATCCATGAGGAACAAATTACACTCCCAAAGTAAATACAAATTTTCTACACGAAATGGGTACAAAAAAAGGGAAGGGGGTGATCCGTTCTCTTTGCCAGCATACTGCTGAGTGACACAGATGATAAAGGACAGGACAAATCATTGGCTGACAGAGTGCTGTGCCGTAATCAGCTCAGCCAGCACGCACTCCAGCCGATAAACACTATATTCTCCCCTTAGTGGCAAATACATAATCTTTAACACAGGCATGGCTGCTTCAGATATTTACTACCATTTGGGCTGCAGGAACACCCCTTGCGGCATTAGACGTCAGTAAAGGAAAGGCCCTGTGGCCCTGATAGGCCCGGAGATCCTTGGCATGGGTGACAAACAGTGTCTGAGGATGGACAAGAGGATTCTTGAGGCAACAAATGATAGCTGAGAGCAAACCACCCAAAGAGGTGCAGTTCAGAAGCCATAGTATTACTATGGCTCCTATCACTATGGCTCCTTCTCTTATATGCTGGTCATAAGAAGAAAACAGTCTGCAGAGACCACATGAGATATAAGAGGCTCTGGATTGGTAGCTCAGAAATCCCTCTGTTCCAGCCAGGTCTTTCTCACACTGCTTAGGGGACGCAGGCAAGTCCCCTTTCCTTTCTGGGACTTAGACAATCAATAAAGAAACTTCTGAGTATAACAATAATATTTATAGGGCCCATTTTGTGTCATGTGCATGCTAGGTATGGGTTAATTACTGAGAGCCTATGATTCAATAACATATTAATCTTTCACACTTATATATACTTAAACGAAAATTGAGTTCTGTGTTCAAAAATGGCTCCTGCTAAGTCTACTGGCTGGTACAGTCAGCCTACATTCCAAACTAATCGTGGTGGCCCAGGAGACTGACTTTGCCATTCATCTGAAAGAGTTAAAACATATACCCTGTATATAGCTCTTCCCTTCTCACCTTGGAGAATTGCTTTCCAGCTCCTTCCACCAAAGTCACATTTCAGAAGAGTCTGTTGTCAGTACAGCCACATTGAAGTCACTCAATGTTTGCTAAGCAACTGCCATGTTTGAATTTTTAGAAGCTAGTGCAGTCATTTGGGTGGGGGTGAGGGTAGATAGGTACATGAAATCCAGTTCTCTTGTATTACAAGGATGGTGAGGCCCAGAGAGGAAGGCAACATGAACTCCCAAATGTCACTTTTGGGCATATCCCAACTCATTTTCATAGAGGAAAAGTGACATATTATGGGAGAAAAGGGCCCACATCCTGGAATCTTAAGCCATAGTTTATATCTCTGTTCTATCATTTAAGTTTAATTTTCTTTACCTCTAAAATGATGACATCTGTTTGAGAAGAGAAAAACCTTGAAAAGGCAGATGATCAACAGTGTTGTATATGAGGATACATACAGATTCCCACAATAAATATTTAAACAGATCATATAAAATGATGCTTGTAAAAGTGTTTTCAATAATATAATTCTCTCTTCAATGTGAAGTGGTGCTTCTTCATATTATTTAGTTATTATTATTGACCCTACTCTCATTTTTTTTGCTGTCCTGAGAAATCAGTAACACATGTTTTTAGACTGAAAAATTAAGGAATTGAAAAACCACAAAGAGTACCAGAAGTAAAAGATGAAGACCAAATTGAGTCTCTTGGGTACTGTTAACCACCTATCACAAGGATTCCTGGTCTGTCTTTACTTCAAAGACACCATTTTACTGTCTCCACAAGCATGCATATACTTGGTAGACCATGAATCGAGCTGGGTTTGGAACAACAATGGAAAAATCTACTTCTGGTGATTCTTCAGGTAACTGAAGATGGCATTCAGGTCAACAGCAAGCACTTCTCAATACCTCATGAAAACTGATAGGGAAAGGCTCTATGATGCACATACAGAATGGAGCCAATTCTACTTTCCCAGCTGTAACTTTCATTAAAACATAAAAAAAACAGAAAAAGTTCCCTCATCCACTGAGTTTTGGGACTTCTTAAAGTATAAAGTTTGGATGATTACTAATACATCCTAATACATAAATTGTATCATACTTATCACATTAGAATGGCACAGTTACACAAAGGAATTACCTGTAACTATCTTGCCATCCAGAAGCTGCAAAAGTTTGAGGCAATCAAACATACACACAGATACACATGTACATAACGAGAAGAAATTCTTCTATCTTTATTGAGGACAGAATACTCTCCAACCCTAATATAGAATAACACAGACCCTTCTGACCACCAAAGAGCATTCCAGGTTATACTCAGAAGACACTAACAATAAAGCATGTTGTTTAAAAGGCATCAGCAGTACAAATGCCTCTTCTTACAGTCTTCCTAGTATTCAGGTGAGTGAGGGTTTATGGTCAGTTTCAAGAGGCTGACAGCCACCACCTCCAACAAAATCCTTGTTGGCTTTGCAACTTTTCCTTCAGATCAGTCATAAAACCCAAAGCAATGGCTTATCCTCAGAGAAAGGCAGCATGATCTTTTCTCTGGGAATGTAGAATCATGTACTCAACCTCCGATGTTTCCAAATAATGCATTATTTATAGGTCAAATAATGCTCATTACCAACCGGTGAGTTCTTGAAACACATTATATAAGCTAGACCTCCACCTAGTTCCCATGCTTCCTAAATAGCTGCAGTAATTGAGAAACAGAGATTAAATTAATTGCTGATAGGTACATGGTGACAACAGAATCAAGCAACAGTCATGTTTGTTCATCAATAGATACTTAAAAAAATGAGTGGATATGTTTGATTGAATGAATGAACCAATAAACAGATAATGACACTATTTAGACATCAGGTCTACATGTACATTTCCTTCAGTTACCTGAAAGAGTCAACAGTTATACTCGAGTGTATCCACTGTGTTTATTCTCTCAGGAATTTGAGAGAGATGAAAGAATGGAGACAATTCTTACATAATCCTCTTTCCACTTTGGCAAAGAGAAAATACAATCACATATTAATTTCCCTCTGGGTTCTGCCATGCTATTGGGGCCTAGGTAAATAGCTATTTGGAAAATCAGGATAGTCAATGCTAGATCATTGAATCCAGCCTCATTTTACAGATGACAAAACTAACGCTAAGCACCATTAGGTAACTTGCCCAAGGCCACACAGCTGGTTAGTGAAAAATTAGAAAGCAGGTCTTTTGAGCATCCTTCTCCATTACCTACCTATTACAAGTAATAGAACATTTAGAATCTGTTCTTTCTTCTCACTATTTATTTCAAGAAGCAAGAGTTTAGCTGAAGATGTCATTTCCAATAACCCTTAAGTATTTATTTTGTTGATCTACATTTAATTGAAAATCTGTACCTTTATAACCTCTGTCTTTTTCTGATATATGAACAGACTGTTGTACATACACATTCAGTATAAGTGAAGTAATTTTTGGTTTGGCCTGAAAATGCTATGATATAAAAAAGAGAATTTAATGAGATTCTGGATTTAAGATAATTTGCAGTATAAATTTAATCCAAGGTTGGCATCAATAAGAATTTTTGATGTATGTGATGTAATTAAGCCAATTGTTAATATGATAATGTTGGAAGAACAATAAAATGTCATTTTAACATAGACTAATCTTGGAGGGGTAAGAAGAAGTTGAATGATTAGTCATTATGGAAATCAGTCATCCAAAATGGGAAGCTCTTGAAACTCAGACAAGAACTGTAGAACTGTATAATTGCCCAAATAAGTTAGAAAATTTATAAATGACTAAAAAATGTTTTATGAGAAAGTTGTAAAAGAAATACAGAAGCCTGAGGAACAGAGCAAACATTTGTGGGGGTCCAGGAAATAGACACTGAGATTGTATGAGGTGCACTCAGGGATATAAAGAAAAGAACATGGATCTCTTCTCTTTCCCTGGTTGGTGGCTACTTGGTAACTGAAGATGTCACGCAGGTGAATAGCTAACACCGCTCAATGGGATCCTCATGAAAACTGATAGGAAAAAGCCCTATGATGTACATACAAAAGGGGGCCAATGTACATACAGAAAAGCTCTATGATGTGCATATAGAAGGGGTGGGGAAAATTATTTTTCTAACTGCAAAACAGGACAGCACCTTTAAACTGTCTCCTGATCAGAACATGCCCTATTTCAAAACCAATTATGGGGGTTCCACAAGCAACAATGAGGGCCTTCTGAGCTTCTGGAATGTTGCTGAGGGTGCACAAATTTTACCAAGTGTGAAAGAAACGTGGCCAGTCAAGGGATGGGACTCTTCCACTATAAGCACAAGCCACATGCCTAGTCTTCAGTTTGACATCTCAGCAGTTTCTGAGTCTTTCATGAGCCAAGTTAGGCATGTGGTTTGTGTTGAGTCAGGAATATAAGCCTACACTGGTTTTCTCTGCTGCTTTTCTTAGAAGGTGCCCCCTTCCTACTCAAGTGAACACAAAATGATCAAACACATCAACTTTTAGCATGAACTAAGAAATGAGAATGCACCAAAAAGTGTGGGCACATGGAGGGAGGGGAAGCAGGCATGAAAAATCATTGGTACCACATTCGTGGTTAGCCAGAGCACCAGCAGGCTGTCCAGAGCATGGGACACAGTACCAAAGCAAAGTCCAGGAACATAGCAACCCTCTTTCTACCATCAGCCGAGAGAGGAAGCTGCAATCAAAAGTCATGTTAAAAGCTTTACAGAAAAAGAAAAAGGGTTCATTTCTGTGAGATTGTATATATGCGTCCTGCCTGTACACTTATACAATGCATCTACAAACATAAGCACATGTAGCACATGCACACAGGCAACATCTCTACAGCTTTCTAGTCTTTTTCCTAAGCAGTCAAAATTTCAAGAGCATTAAACATGGAGAAAGAAACATGCCATTTGTTATAAGGCAAATGTGTACCAAACTGTGTATCAAAATTACTTAGAATACAGATGCTTTGGCCCTACCCCAGACATATTGAATCAGAATCTCTCCTGTGATGAGCATCTGAGAACTGAAAGTATCTGGCATTTGGGAACAGTTGCTGAAGGGACAAGGGCCATACAATCCACTTAATCGCCCACCATTTGATCCTTTCAGGATGGCACACTGGCACACTTGCTCTTGGATCCAGGTTATGCTGAGAAGAAGACCTGTTGTTTGGATAAGGGATTTAAAAAGCATCGTTTTTGAATCCTTCAAAATTTAACAACACTTCCATTCAGCCCGTATCAGGGAGAAGTGCCCTTGGGATATAAGGCTGAGCCACAGGTTCTGGGGAAAACCTCTGGCAGGTTCTGTAGCAGAGCTCAAGATTTCCAAGGAGGATGATAACCTTTCTCTTTACTCAAGTGATTCTCTTTTTTCACCCCAAATAAAATGAACAAAAGCTAACTAACTTTTATTGAGCACTTAGTATGAAATAGGCACTGAACAAAATGCCCTCATTTATTTTTATTTTTTATTTTTTTAAAGACAGGGTCTTGCTCTGTCACCCAGGCTGGAATGCAGTTACATGATCATAACTTACTGTAACTTTGAACTCCTGGGCTCAAACAATGCTCTCACCATGGCCTCCCAGAGTGCCAGGATCACAGGCATGAACCAACATGCCTGGCCCCAAATGCCTTCATTTAATTATTATAAGACTATGTGAAGAGCTGTTTTCACCTCCATGTTACAGGCAAGAAAACTGAGGCTTGTCCACAGCAACAAAATAGTAAGGGACAGAGTCAGAAATATGTCTAGGCCACCAGTCTGAGGCCCAAGTGCTTGACCACTGAGAAATATGCCTTCCAATCAGCTGTTACATGTCACACACAAGAAAAAGGAAGTGGTAGAAAAAGAATGAATTACTTTTAATCTCCATATTAACTTCATAACCAAATAGGAGATATTTCTTAGCATAATGGGCTTCTGCCAGTGGTAGAGAGAGAGAGAGGAAACAAAAGGAAATATAGGCCAAATATGTAGAAATATGCATGTAGCCTCTTTTTCTTATGATACCAATTCATCTTGAGTGGGGGACTGGAATAATTGCTTAATTTGGGTGATTAAGGTGCCAAGTGCTGCCTCTTTTCTTTGCTCTAAATACAATGAAGAACAATCCCATACCTAAGATGCAGACTGTTCACAGTTTTCTCTAATTCCCCACCCAATTTCTACTTTTCACAAAAGTCCTCCAGGTTCTCTGACATTAATGTGAAATGTATTCACATGGCTGCGAGGGGAGGATAAGGAAGATGCTTTGCTCAGTGTCTCATCAAAGACTTTTCTGTCACAAGTATGTCTCTTGCATTCAGGGAAAGCTCTGCTTTTTTAGCCCTTTCCTAGTCACTTCCACATTAATTAGGAAGGGTATCATTTTATAAATTACAGCTTCATATCAGAGGAAAGCAGAGTTTATCTTAATTCAGTCAGCTGTGTGAAATGTAGTACCCTAATTTTAGACTGCCGGTTCTGCAGATCCCTATGGAATAAGAGAATGACAGGTCTTCTGGAGAGAAATCCCAGTGGGTCCCCTACAAGTCTCACTTTTGCCTCCAACAGCATCCCTGGTGAGGCTTGCTGAAGGGATCCCAGGACACTGAGTGGCATCTTTTCCACCATTAGCAATTCAGATTTGAATGAGAATCCTCCAAGCAGCACATGAAAGCAGCCCTGGATAGCTCTGGGGCTCTGAGAAGGGCACAGGCAAGAGGTTCTAGCACAGAGGAGGCTGACAGGGTCCCAGGCTCCAACAGAGTAGAAGTCTGGGAAAATGGTGTTAAAGTTGTTGATAAACACCAGACAATCTCAGTCCAAAAGGGGCAGCCAATCTTACCTACAACAGGGCCAAACAGGCATAAGGACAATTACAGTGTTGACTGCTCCTGCCAGGAGCCCCCTGGAGAAATGCTGTGTGGCAGGGCAGGTACAGATGATGTGCGTGCTGGTTGTGGTGCAGCTGCCATTTAAGAAGACCTGCAGGACTGCCACAGTTGGAAGAAAGAATGACCAGGGAGGCCAAGGCAGAAAGTACGCCCTTTATGGGAGGAATGTTCCTGATGTCCCCTTCCCTTCCCCTCATCACCGTGCTCTTGGACTTGCCTATAAACACCTACTTTATTTGCTCTGAGGCTTGGTAAGTGTGGGCTACCATCCCAACACTCATCATTCTGTCTGACACTTTGCTTCTTCTTGCACTTGGAGATGGAAACCTAGGCAACAAAGAGTCAGGTTACAAGAAAGGATTAGATGGGGTACTCTTAGTGAGTAGGAAGTACGTTGGCCCCTAGATCCCGTTGACAGCTACAGGCAGCTTACTTTCAGAAATTATCAGAATTAGGCATCATCTAGACCAGTGGTACAAGACAGCTCCAGAGACTCTGAGGTAACTGACCTGGATTGAGGCCTAGGTACTGGAATTTGTAACAACCCCCCAGGTGATTCCAGTGTGCAGCCAAGGTTGAGATCACTGATCAAGGTGCTTACGAGAAATGCAAAACTGGGCATCCTGACCATCTTCTACCTAGGCTGAAAACTCGTGATGGCTCTGGAATTCACATTTTCCTTTAAAGAAAGAACACCTGCTTGGTTGTAAAACCCTGAGTAAGACTCATCTCTTGAGGAAGTGAGACCAGTTATTGCCTATATATCTCCTACAATGGCCAAAGGGTACCAGCCCCTCCTTGGGTACCAGTGAAGTTCAACAGAATGAGATAATGACTGACATGTAAAAATGTGGCCTTGGTGCAGGGGGCTCAGATGGCCAGTGACCACATCTTGAACCCTAAATCATTACTGCTGTGCACAGGTCCCTGGCACCCACTACACACTGGCTGCCTGAGATACCAGAGGTCCTACTTTCAAGGAGCTAAGGCTCTTGGGGGCTGGAGGAAGGAAGCTCCTACTTGTCAGTTAAACAAAAGAATAATCCACAGCCCCCTTTCCAGTGTGTACTTTCGCTGTCATCCAACAGCCCATTACCATGTCACAGCACAGTGCACCCTTCCATAGGTCACTTTGTTTAAAATGACATGGATAATGCACATGTCAGCAAGCTGACAGTCCTGGCCGTCCTTCAGAGATAAAAACCTCAAGGCGAGAGCCTGTTCTTATCTGGGGGACATGCATTGGTCTATCATCCAAGTCAGGCAGAACATGATTTCTCCAGAGAGCACTTTTTTCATTTCCTGATTTTAAGGAAATCAAATAAGCACCATTTGTCTTCATCTGAATATGCTTGACCTGCTCAAATGATGATGTCTCGCATTTTATAACAGGCTACATATGCTGAATTCAAATTAACGACAGTACAGAACAAGAGCCTTTAGATCTCTCTTGAAGGCTGGCAGCAGAGAAACAGGGAAAAATTCTGGGTTTGTTGGAAAGATCCCACTAAATGCTAACCGCAGGATTTTGAGCAAAATCCACAGGCACATAGGAGGTGAAAGTTGAAAAACCGGGCCCAGAATCCAGAAATGAGGAAGGGAGGTCCTGTCCATCCTTTTGGTGCCAAGCAATATAGAAACCATGATAGACAAGTAACCATTTTTGAAATACACAAAGCAGCAGTAAAAATGGGAAGAAATTTGGTTGGGGATTGGGACAGCTAGAAAGAAAAAAGACCAAATGGACAAACAACCTCTTTGCTTCAGGCAGCAGAAAGCTCACTTTACCAGGTTGTGATCCAAACTTCCGGAAGCTCAGAAACTGAACTCCTTTTCTTGATCCATGTTGAACTGGATACACAGAGGCTGGTGGACATCAGCCTCAAAACAGAGCATGTACCTGCAGGGAGAACTGCCCTCCTACCTGGCCATCCGCCTGGATGAGAAGACAGCCTTGTCTCTTGCCCTCTCCTGCCCATCCCATAGCCTATGATGAGGCTTCTAGACACATACCATTAACATTTCTATTAAGAAGGTCAATAAATACAGAAAAGTGGGAAGAAGCATGTGGATCAGTAAAGTGTATGCAGAAATGACATTATAAATACGTATTTATTGTTTATATAAATACAGTTTATTGTTCCCATCATGGATTTTAAACGTCAGATGGTTATTAAAATAAATAACTACCTCTTTTTAAAAGTTTTTGGGTCCATGAGTCATCTTCCATAAAGTTAAAATTCAGTGTCCACTATACACAATATTAAAGGGCTTGTTTTAAAAAGGTAGGTTTCACAAATTAAACATGTTATATCTTATTACAGAAAATGTCACTGTGTAAATAATGCCCATCTTTCCAGAGGAGAAAGCGTATTGTCAACATGGAGTTGGCATACCACCCTGTAGCTATGTGGAGGTGGACTATGGTGCTCATAGTGTGTTACGTGCTGTGTGCACAATGGGGGAGAGGGTCTTACCTTCTCTTCCTGGTCACTGTCACTGTCACACTGAAAATGAAGACAAGAGAATAAGAGTTAGTGTAAGGATTGAGCATGTTTTTGCTTTTGATACCTGTCCTCCCCACCACCCCCCAAAAGGGCAAGACAAGTAAAAGAAATATGAAATGTCCAAGTTGGAAGGAGTTTCTTCAGCTCAAATGCTAGTAAACAGAATCAGAAACAAAATGCTGTTTAGATGCAAACAATTGTTCTGTTGATTTCATCCAATGCCTGTACTCTGTGGCTCTTACCTCATCTCTACAATAAATTTTTTAAAAATTGGCCGGGCATGGTAGCGAGTGCTTGTAGTTCTGGCTACTTGGAAGACTGAGGTGGAAGGACTGCCAGAGCCTAGTAGGTCGACGTTGGGGTGGCCACGAGTGTGCCATTGCATTCAAGCCTGAGCAATGAAGTGAGACTCCAACTCAAAAAAAAAAAAAAAAAGCCATGCTCCTCTAGGAGTCAACCCAGCCACAGGATTAAGGTGAATCAAGATCGTTTAATTGGATTCAGAGAAAAATCAATTTCTTAACGAAGACATTCTACCTTTAGCTAATTGGAATGGCTGTATCTCTCCTGGTGCTTTTCTAAAGGAAAAGAGGTAAACCCCTGCGCATTATATTCTCTTATTTGGACTTTGAAGGAAACAGAACATAATGGGCAAGGCTCCCTGCTTGTGATGGCCGCCTTTCCCACAGCTTAGAGGCCTTGGGAATAGAAGGAACATACCCTACAAAAAATATGCCAAAGACAAACGGTCAGGTTAATAAATATTAAAAATATGCGCAAAAAAGTATGCTTTGGGATCGCAGACTTACTTCATATCTAGCAGATACCAAATTCTAACTGTTGAGCTGGGTTTGGGATAACCAGAGAATGATAATTAATAATTAACTCCAAGCTTTGCATTCCTCATTAGAAATAAAGGATAAAAAGACATTAAAAAAATCAAGAATGTTTTGTTAATCAATATTTTATTTAAAAATAGGGGACGTATTTTGTTAGAGTAAATGCTCAGCAGATAAATATATCCATTCGTTCACTCAGCAGCTCTTGATAAGGCACTGCTAACATAGGCAGAAATTCAACCAAGATCTAGGACTGGCCCTAAAGTAGCCTTCCACTTTGCAGTAGACTGGAAGTTAGGACACAAACACTGAGCAGGGGTATGGAATAACCATAACCACTTCAAGATGACTCTTTCAGTGGGGTGGGGGAGAGCATGCACAATGGGGAAGAATCAGGTCACAGGGAGAGCAGTTTGGCATTCATCACATTGTCTAACCCAGGGTGGTGCCATGGTTTAGAAAAGGGAGAAACAGATGGCAGAGCAATTCTGAAGGTAGAACCCATAGGGCTTGATAACACATAGTTTTTGGAAGCAAGTAACAGGGGTGAGTCTAGGATGCTGCCAAGGTTTTTTAGTGTGGCCACCTGGACATGGAAGACGATGTAGCTATGAACAGAAACAGGAAATAAATTTGCTTATAGGACAGCCACTGCTGGTTATATACCCACAACTATTCACAACTCCCTTCTCCCTTGTCTGTACTTTCTCCTGACACTTTGAGGTTAAAAAAGCCAGATATTCTCTTTCCCGATTTTCCTTGCAGCTGATGGTGGTTGAAAGACTCATCTCTGACCATTGAGATTTGATGTTGGTTGTCGCCACTGCTGGTTATATACCCACAACTATTCACAACTCCCTTCTCCCTTGTCTGTACTTTCTCCTGACACTTTGAGGTTAAAAAAGCCAGATATTCTCTTTCCCGATTTTCCTTGCAGCTGATGGTGGTTGAAAGACTCATCTCTGACCATTGAGATTTGATGTTGGTTGAGGGATCTGGAAAAAAAAATTCTCTTCCGAGTAAAAGGAGAAAAGCAGGAAGTACCTTCCTCTTGCCTTTGAACATGACTCTATAAGGATGTGATGTCTGAATCCATAGAAACCCTCTTGCAAAAGTAAGGCAAAAAGCCTAAGTACAAAAACAAGATGGTAGAATTAAGGGAAGAAAAGTTTGACACAATTGAGCCACTGAATCCATCTCAGAATAGCCTGTCTCTGGACTTCTTTGTTTAGAAAACAATAAGTTACCTTACTGCTATAAGCTACTGTTAGAGTGATTTTAGTGGGAAGTAACGATAGCCCCATCCAAAAGGACACCTTGCTATTATAAGATATAATTTGCATTTAGAACCTTACATCACAGTCTTATAGACTAGAGAGAAAATTTTCTACTTCTTCCACTGGCTCTTCAGTGGAAGAAGTGCCTTAGGGCTAGCAGATATTTAGTTACAGTGATTCAACCAACTACAACTGCATCATTTTCAACCAGGTTCCAATTCAGACTGTCTAAATTCACATTCTTTTGCTGATGAATGAATTCTCTATTACGGTAAGTCAAGTAAGTCGAGAAAGACTTTGTGCATCTTTCTTGTGAGACATAGACTTTGAAGGCCTAGAACAACAAATGGATGAGGAACAACAGTGTCTTCCTGATTGTGTGATCTCTCCATAACCTTTTGTTAAGCCCTCCTTGAGGTTCCTAATGTTCAGGCACATTCTCAAGAGTGACAAATCTTGATTCAGAGAGGGGGGTTGTAGAAGAGAGAAGAGTATTTTGCCAGGCAGGCTCATTTTCCCAGATGTTCACAGCTCTCCTTGTGAGGTAATCAATGACAGCTGAAGGCTGTGGCACAGCATTTGCCCACCTCCCCAAGGATCTGGTATGCAGGGGGCAGAAGGAGAGGGAAGTTGGGAAAGAACCACCACTGCACCCCCACATCCTAACAGCAGTATGTCCCTGGGAATGGTTATTTCTATCAAAGTGTTAAGCTTCCTGCTTTCCAACAGTCCAGTTCTAATTTCAAGGTCCACTTAATTCTGCATCAAGTAATTACTGATATACCCAGAAGCACCTTGTCTCCAGAGTTAAGCATATGGTGAAGAACTGAGACCTACTGGTATCCATTATGGAAGCAGCACGGATGCCAAGCCGATTAAAAATGCTCAGGCTCCCCACACAACATGCCGGGTGAGTGACAGCTCCTCGACAAGGCCAGTCGTGGAGTCTGCCAAAACAGTCTCTGCTGCACTGGGGCCCACATGGTGTGCTGAGAAAACAGTTCCATTTCTGGTATTAAATTCCCATACTGACCCGAGGACTTTGCCGTGAGCTCAGCAGGAGCACACCATCCAATTTACAGCTCCGCTCTCTGGAGCCTCGAGTGCCAGCCCCTGGCAGAGACGAATGATGGTCAATCCCTCCAGCTCATAAATTATGCAAAGGCAATAAATGCACTCAGCAAACAGCGCCTAACGTTTGCCTAGCCTGGCTCCTAACACACTCTGTAAAAAGCCAGAAGCTCGACACATACAAGAGGTCTATTCCACTCATAAAGGGGGTTTGTTGACAACCCCAGACGGAAAGCAAGCCACAGTCCTAAGGAGTCTTTCTGCTTCACTGGCAGCAGTTTATGGGCCTGCTTTATGAAAAAGGGAGGCTGTTTTATAGAGTCAGTGTGGGTAGAATTCATGGTCTCAAATTCACATTTAATACACTGTATGGCTTTCACACCCGAAGTTCAATACATTGCGGATCTTGGGCCAAATGATTCTTGGTCTTCAAAGGTTAAAAGAAGAAGTGTCTGCTCCCCAGTCCCTAGATACCCACTCCAATTTATAAGAGTTCACATTGAGCCACCTCCTGATTCAGGTTTATGTTCTGTATGAGGCTGGGAAATGGAAAAGGCATGTCAAATGCAGAAACAGAGTCCCAGCTGATTTGACCATTTTAAGCATTTTGACATCAGGGTCCTGCTTTGGTTTATTAGCAAACAGGTTGCACACTAACTACCAGTTTGAGGTGACAGAGTACCCTCCATGACAAGATTTCAAAGCTCTTTGTGAAAAGCTGGAAATATTTTCCTCCATTTTAAAAGAAAGAAATGAAAAGGAACAACTAGCCCTTACATATCACTGACAGGTAAGAATTCTTGATCACTCAGCCTTCAGACAAAGACACAACCCAAACCACCACAAAGGAGGAAAATAAGAGGCACGCATGCCAAGTCACGGGACTTGAACGCAGAGTTAGAAAGGAACTAGTTTCTAACTGAAGTCTCTCCAGCCATCCCAACACAGCTATCACTCAACTTCATTTTCACCTTTTCTTCCCTCAAGCTTCTTAAATTAAGAGTAAACTGATGGAGGTACCGTCTTCTTTTCCCAAGCAAGACCTATCCCTTAAGCAACCAATCAACCCACCCAATATTGACCCTTTATAATACATGCTTATTGGATACATTTTTGGATATTATCCATAAATCTACAATCCATAGGTAAACACTGTTAATTCATTTATATAAATCTTTCTGGTCTTTTCTTTTAAGGAAACATATACAATCCTCCTCATCCTTCATACACACATTTTAAGAAATAAAAAAGAATTCTAACCATTTTGAAAGCTGCTTTTGTTTTCAGATAACATGTAAAATATTTTAACTCAATCAGTAAAATGTGCCCTGAACATCACTTTAAAAATGGCTGCACTGCAATCTGCTGTATAGACCATAATATAATCTAATAAAAAAATTCCCTAGTGCTGGATATTTAGATTGTTTCAATCGAACATCCGAGAACTTTTCCCTTTTCACACATTCACCAATGTTGTTGTTTGCCAGTATCATTTCATGGCCCTCCCTTTTCTGCATATTCTTTAATGTCACGCTCTCCCCAGAGTTGGATTTGTAATTCTATTGTTTCTATGTGATTTTCAGGAGAGTCCTTAAAGATTCTCTTGGTTCCATCTACCATGTATATGTTGAGCATAAGCAATAAAACAAAACAAAACAAACAAAAAAACTCTATGCCCTCATTCACCAACTATGCAACTTTGGGAAAGTTATTTTATTTTATTTTTGAGTTGGAGTCTCACTCTGTCACCCAGGCTGGAGGGCAGTGGCACACTCACGCCCACCCCAGCGTCGACCTGCTGGGCTCTGGCGATCCTTCCGTCTCAGCCTTCCAAGTAGCGAGAACTCCAGGCATGCACTACGACACCCAGTTAATTTTTTATTTATTGTAGAGAGGAGCTCTCGCCAGGTTGCCTCTGCTGGTCTCGAATCTGCGGGCTCAGGCAATCCACTTTCCTTGGCCTCCCAAAGTGCTGGGATTACAGGCTGAGACACTGAGCCTGGCTGAGAAAGTTATTTAAACACTGTGCCTCAGTTTACTTATCTGTAAAATGTGGCTAATAATAGCACTTGCTACTAAGATGAGAATAAATTGAATTAATACATGTGAACAATTTAGACATTATATGGTACTAATGGGATGATAAAGCTTTATTATTATGCTTCTGTTTGCTACATGCCTCCTCCTGAAGTGCTGAGAATACCTCAGATTCAAGTATCCATCTAAATCTGGACTCAATGTTTACTTACCCCAAATTCCCTCTCTCCCTCGCTGTACCTGGTAACAGCATCACCACACAATCACTCAGCTGCATGTGAAGAGTCTTATGATCCTTGACTCCATCCTTGAGCAGACTTATCTTCCTCTCTCACCCACATTAATGATTCTACTTTCTAACTCTCCATCTCCACGACCATGGCTGCTACAGTGTTTTACTATTACAAGAGGCTAATGACTGCTTTCTAGGGTCTATGGTCTCTTTCTTGCCAGATCCAAGACCTTATTGATGAATGAGTTTTCTAAATTTCTATTTGATGATGACACTTCCCAAAGCCTATAAAGCTCTCCACATTCTATTTCTAACCCCCTGACTCCCAACTTCCAAGGAATAAAAAAACAGGGGGTTAGAAATAGAACCATTTGTTTTTGCTTTGTTTTCTTTAATTTCTTTTCTTTTAATGGATCCAATACACTGTGGATCAATACTTCTGTAAAATATAATAAAAAATCAATTTATAGAAAAATGAAAAAGACATATTTAAAAAAAATTATTAGCTTTATACAACATAAAATTACACTGTTGAGTTGCTCTAAAAGTTTCCCAGTTTACTCTCATCTGTCATACTAACCTCATAGCAGGTTAGTTACAAACAGCTTAGGGTTTGGCCTTGTTCTGCATCCATACTTTGTGTAGCACTACTCTACCATATCCCTTGTTCTAGCCACACCCAGTCACATTTAGTCACACCCTCAGGCTTAACTATCTCTGCATTTAACAACTCCCTCTACTGAGGATTCTATTTCTCTGACTTTCTACCTAACACCTGCTATTCACCTTTAAAACACCTCCTTGAATCTTCTAGTACTTCCAGTACTTCAGAAACAATTAACTGACTCTGTCTCCATTCCAGCAGTATTTCAGTTGTTTGCCACAACAGTTTTCTCTACTGGAGAGTGAGCGTGATGTAGGTAAGGACAGTACCTTGCTCATCTTTGTACCTCCAGGCCTTGGGACATAGCAGGTACTCAATTATATTGACAAGTCAATCTTATTCTTCTTGAGAATTTTTCAAATTGTGGTTGATTCCATGCAGCATAAGCAAGTTATGATTTAAAAGATAGATGATTCCAAAGAGAGAAAGTACAGGAAACACTAGTTTGACTACTTAATTCAATGGGATGTAAGTGTGAATATACGGGGCAGGGTTAAAATCATTAGTGGAGCCTGGAGTTGAGGCCCAATATATGTCTTCTACTAACAGGCCTAGAAAAGCTGTGATTATGATTTCATTATACTTCCTCAAAAGCAAACATTTTTCACTTTCATTTGGGAATCTCAGTATCTGTTTTGAAGACTCTGGTCCAAATCAAAATAAATCAAGGTCTGGGACACCTCTATGCCTCATTCAGAATATAGGAACAAGATGGAATCCTAGGTACCTTGTGATGGAATGCATTCTTAAGCAGAAAGTGGCAATCATTGAATATATCACATACAATGACATTGAGGAGGGCATTGTTCTCTATTCTGCTCAATGGACCTTGCTGGAACAGTTATTTCGTATCTCAAATCCATTTATCATTGCCACCAAAAATGTCAGGGTTGAACACCATTGCTGAACCAAGTTATTTTATTCTTCTCCTGCCTACAGGAAATGAGAGGAAAATGAGGGAGAACCCAACTTGTAAACTACAGTATCTAACATCAAGTACAATTTAACTTTGCCAGTGACAAAACAAATCGATTCCCCTTTGGGGCAGGCAGCTTATCTGAGTCTGTAAAGACATCTCTTGCCTAAAAGCAATTTCAGAAGAAGCCACCTGCAGAAAACATGACACTTATTTTCTTATTTAAAGAAGTAAGGTAGCAGCATGATGACTAAACACATGTCCACCATCCCCTTCCCGTCTGCCTGATCCCTTGCACATTCAAAAATGGGCCACCATTTTGTACCACATATGGCAACTCTGATGTTGTCTGGTTTTTGTCAATCCACAAAGCCCTCATTTCACATTGTTTATATTGCTCTTATATTGGCTTTGGACTTAAACTGTAATTCAAAGCAACTTGCACCCTAAAAAGAACACTTTAATCCTGAAAATTGCTTGAGGTATTCTTGCTGACTGTGAAATGATGCCATTGGCTCTTCCCCTCTAGCTCAACAATAGCTATGACTGATTAAATTAAACAGCTCAGGTAAAATGAAAGCCTAATTAAAAGATCTGTGTTTCGAACAATAGTTTTAAAGAATAAAGCATCTGACAATCACCTAATAGGACCTTTTGAAAATAATATGAGATCTAACAATCTTCAGTTGTGCAGGAGATACAGCAGAGAGTAAACTTTCAGGGAAGCCTCTAGAATTTGGTACTGATAACCTAGGATTCCTGTATAGGGAGTTCTAAAAATCTTGCATTTTTGCAAGTTCTTAGTTTGAATTGGCCAGAGCTCAAAAAACCAATGTGATCTGAAGAGGCTAAGGGAGCACTTCTTATTCTCTAGCATCTCAGAGATGATCACACATGTCCATTCAATCAATAATTTTTAAGTACCTACTCTGTGCTAGGTTCAGTCTGACCACTCATTAGAAGTGCATTAGAAGTTCAATTGTGTTGTCCAAACCAGAAGTTTTAAAGCTCACAAATTAATTTTCAATATTTTTCCTTTTTGTTACTTTGAAATTCAAGTATATTTCATAAAACAATTTGTATACTATAAATTTCCACTTAGATCATTACAATATTGTTGGGTTTTGAAAAATGGGGTAAGAAGTAGATATTTCACAAATCTTTGAAGAGTTCAGCTTTTTTTTCCCCTCAGAAGAAAGGAAGACACATTTTGCCAAGTATAAATATACATAAACCCCACAGATGACATTTACTTAAAACCCAGAGCCCACAAGCTTCAGTGGTTGCCAAACTCAGAAAAATTAGTTTCTTGTCCAAAGGTAAAACTGACAGTCTGGGGCTGGGTGTTGTAAACGATCTCTTTTAAGCTTAAGCAACAGATCCTTTGCCTCTTTGTCATTGATTTACTGATTCTAAGTCATCAATAACATTAATCCGTACCTGCCTGGGGACCTATTACAAATGACTTTGAAGATGGTGTGAAGCAAGAGTTTATTATGAGACAGGAGTTATTATCAGGGAGACATTCTCGCCTATATTATTTAGCAGTATTCTATCTGTGACCCAATATAATGCTGCAATTTCCCCTCTCCATATATAGTTGCTTGTTGCTTTGGGTGGGGCCTGAGCCCCCACCCCCAGGTTTGCCTCAAGTAAAGCTTGGTTCTTTTCGGAGTCCTGTGCAAGCTAATAAAAACCAAATTTGCTGATGAGTAAAAAGGAAAAGTATGTTATGGGTTAAAATAATACAAGAGTCTATTTTTTCCGCTGTGTTGTGATCCATAGAAATCACCCTGAGCCTTTTCCCTTTCTTCTCTGCCTGGGAAGCCAATTGCTTTGATTGCAGTGATATGAGCTAGCTAAAATGACTTGCCCTTGCTTGTGAGGCAAATGGAACATGCTAATAGAACTTATCGCATTACCCGATGCAAAAGTGCCATAGCTCATTACTTTAAGATAAAAGGATATCATTGCAGACGGCAAGCAGAATTGACTTTCTGAGGCCCGACTTGATGATGATTTAATCAACTGCTCTCTTTCACTTCTCATCTCTGTGCCTGTCGGTTTCACAGGTGCCGTTAAATGAGACACTCAGAAAGTGAGCGGAGGGAAAGAAATTGCTGTCATTACTTTTCAAGAAAGGAGGTATGCAAATTTTCGACAGAAAGATTGCGTTCATAATGGGCCTGGTAAAATACAAGGATCATGCTTGACAGGTGAGGGCAAGCCATTTGTATGTCCTTAAAGCAGAGCAACCGTGTTCGTTTAGAAATGTGCTCAGTAAGAAAAACTACAAATGAGAGGCCTGGTGGGGCCAGCAGAGAGGTGGGGCAGAATCACAGAGGGGGTTGGTTCAAGCTGGTTCATGTTCTAGAAAAGGGGAGGGTGCTTAAGACTCAGGAAACCACGGCCAGAAAAGCAGATAACAAAGCCTGGTAGTCCTTAGTCTGAACTAAAATGCCAACAAGCTCTTACTGTGGAGCCAGATTGCCTGGGTTCAAATCCTGGCTCCACCGCATACAGTCTATGAGACCTCTGGCAAGGAACTTAATCTTTCTGTGCCTCAGTTTCATCATCTGTCAAATGGAGCTACTGACAGTATCGACCCATAGTGCTGTCAAGAGCATTGAGTTAATAAATATATAATAAGTGCATATATAATAAGCATAAAAATGTTCATAACAATGCTTGACACATAGGAAGCACTCAACAGATGCTAGAAATCATCCATTCATTTTTCAACAAAGATCAAGCATTTTTTGACTTTTTTAAAGCATATGTGAGGCAGGTGCTAAAAATTTGCCTGGCTCTAGTTAGAGGAAATAGAATTCTTCACTGATGTCACATACACAAGTCTTTCTCACTAGGTAGGCAGTAAGTTCCTCAGAAAGTGCAGTCCCTGGAATCATCACAGGGCTTAGTGCAGTCTTGAGGACCCTCAAAGATACTCGATAATGATTTGATGATTTATGGATTCCTCCTCCCTCCTTCCTTCCACTCATTACACATATCTGATGCTGTCTGTGGAGCGCTAGCCCTTTGAGGAGCCTCTTCTTGGAGAAGAAAATGTCTGTGTTTAGCTGGGAATCTCAGGTGATCACTGTGTCCCTAGCCCGGGGAATGGTGCAGCCAGCAGGAACAGACAGTCTGGCCTGAATCGCCTTCAGGAAGGCAAAATAAATCTGAATGGATTAAATGATCAAGATAGTATGAATAGAGGTGTTTTTTTTTTTTTTTCATTCACTTTGCCTTCAATAGATAATTGTTCTATTTTCTCCAACACTCAAAGTAAAAGCATCTTTCTTAAACCTATAACTCTGAGTTCTTTTTTCTCAGGTGATGAAGCTGCTGAAAACCACACTACTTCCAGCCACTAAGGTTTTGAATGCACTTGCTTTCTATGCTAAGTGTCACCTACACGACTCAATTTCCAGCCAAAAAGACGATGTCCATCTCAAGCATAAGGGCGGGGGGGGGGGTCTGTGATAGCTGGACAGTCATGAGTTGTTTATTTTGGAAAAGACTGGTTGCTGACATGCATTTCACATCTTTCAGGATATGGAATTTCCACGTAACAATCACAGAGCATTTCTTCTCCTAAAAATGTCAGCCAAACAGCTGGCACTCATTAAAAAAGAATCCTGACAACAGCCCTGAAAGGCAAATAGGACCACCCCTCCATTTTAGAGACAAGAAGTTAAGGCTTCCAATGACAGAGATGGTACTTGAACCCAGTCTGTCCTCCAGAGTTCATGTTCTTAGCCAGTATAACATACCACCTTACTCTCATTCTCTCTCTCACACACACTGTACAAAGAAACCACTTGAAAATATCTTTCTGATTGATTGCTTGGTGGAGTATAGAGGCAAGCTGAAACTGAAAAAAGGCTGCAGTGACTGTAAGCAGCACTGAATGCAGCCAGTCAGCCATATTTCTTCTTCACAGAAGACAGCTCTCCCTTAAGAGGAGGGACCGAGCACAGTACTGGCTCACAGCAAATAATCATTCAATCTGAGGTTCAAATTCTGACCCCTCCACTTAATAGCCATGCAGTCTTGGGAAAGGCACTTAACATCTTGGAGGCTTCCTTATTTTAAACCTGTAAATAGAAATGATACTCATTCCACAGGATTTTTGTGAGAATTAAATGAGTTCAAGCATGTGAAAGTAGCCAGTAAGAAATGCCAATAGTCTTATTTTTTCTAGCTCTTTGCATGAAAGATATATTACATCACACATAGCAATGAGGTTACTTAATAATTAATTATTTAAATGTTGGGTTGAATTTTTGTACCATTTTATTGCCAGAAGGGTAATCACATTCTACAAGGACTTCTGCTTGGGAGGTGCTTGAAGACTTGATACTATGCTATACAAGGACAGAAACAATAAAACAAACAAACTGAAACAAAAACTATAATTTCCTCTCAAAGAAGAAAACAAGAATCTTCCCAGCAATGGTTTTATTTCATTGATTAAAAAAACCAATAAGGCAAGACACTTTAGAATTCAATTTTAAGTCATTTCTTTGGGTTCTCGATGCACATTTTTTGGGATGGATCCAGTCTGGATTTATTCTTCGGTCAAATAGTAGTTAGTAGCCTGTGTATAGGGACCAAAGGAAAATGCACAGATATAAGAATCGGAATCTAAACTTCTAAGTTATGCATAGTGCAATGATGACTTACAGGTTTTGACATTATTGAGATGGCAAATTGGCAAAAGAAATACAGACAAAACAGATATCAAAAACACCAAATGATTATTGGTGCAACTTCCTAGGAAGCCAGATACTCTGGAATTTGTCCAAAGACCAATCTGAATTAGGAGATACTTGAATAGCCCTTTACACAGAGATTATTTATATTAAAGGTTGACTTAAGGATTGATCCAACAAAATTAACCAACATGACTGAGCACAGTGGTTCACACCTATAATCCCATAACCTTGGGAGGCTGAGATGGGAGGATTGATTGAGGCCAGGAATTTGAAACCAGCCTGGGTAATATAATGAGATTCCATCTCTAGAAAAACTAATAATAATTAGGCAGGCATGACAGTGTGTGCCTGTAATCTTAGCTACTTGGGAGGCTAGGGCAGGAGGACTGCTTAAACCTGGGAGTTGGAGGTTACAGTGAGTTATAATTGTACCACTGTACTCCAGCCTGGGTGACAGAGCAAGACAGTGTCTAAAATAAGTAAGTAAATAAATAAAAATTTAAAAATTAAAAAAGAAATCAACCAACAGGATAATATTGGGAAGAGAGAAAACTTCTCCAAGGTAACTGCAAAAATAGAGATCAGCTGAGAGAATATAACTAAGGTGCCTGGAACTTGGTAAGCACTCAAGAGTCCAAGAGACTACTTCTACCCTATTGAACCAAATGGAAATATCTGTTCCCTCTTCCACATGAAAGTTTTCCAGTGCTCTGACTTTTCCAGCTGTATGTCAGTTGTTGGTTTTTACTTTTTTTTTTGTTGAGACGAGGTGTGACCAAGTTGCCCGGTCTGGTCTCGAGCCCACAAGCTCAAGCAATTCACTTGCCTCAGCCTCCCAAAGTGCTGGGATTACAGGCTGAGCCACTGAGCCTGGCAGCTGTTGGTTTTTAGTATCTCCAACACTGTTGGTTAGTTTCCCTGAATATATCTCACATCCTGCCGCACTTGAACTTGGCACCTAGTAAAAATATCTAAGAGAATGAATTAATAATTACATTAGCAAAATACCTGAGAGAAAGTGCCATGGATAGTGTCTAATTAAGGAAATCAAGAAATATTCCAGTGGTTGGTGGAATAGACAGTAAGGTGCTTGAAAGTGGCAGGTCTCTGAATGTATCTATGAAAAAGACATAGAGATAAATTTGAGGTGAAAGTAATCCTAAGAAGATAACACCATACATTTGGAGAAATCAGATTTTAAGGTTACCCTTTAAAGAAAATCAGGATATTCAAAATAAAAAAAAAATTCTTTTCACATTTGATTCACTAAAAGCAACAGAAATTGAACAGGAAAAGGGAAATGGTGCTCTCATACTGTAGAGACATAATGACCACATTATGAACGTCTCACCAACCAGGTTTTTTTTTTTTCTAAACAAATGCAAGACTGTGAAAAGCTTGGCTAAAGGAATATAAATATGGCTTGAAATAATAGAAGGTGGTTCAAGAAGATTCAAAGACATCTTGGACTACCATTCCATGGGATCCCCAGATAGATTCCTTTTTCTTTTTCTCTTTATTGGGTATCTGCCTTCACTTTTGCCCTCCTTAGAATTCATCAAACTCATAATTGGGATTTTAAACTAATTGGACCTCACAACAGTCTTTATTTTGGATGGCCTGAAAACCTAGTCTTCTATATCATAAACAAGGAAGGGTAGGATTACCATAAATTGCCTGCAAGAAAATACAAATTGCCAAGATAAAAACACCCACTGGTCTGCCAATCTCAAGTTTCCTGTTTTGACATACTATATGCAGTAATTTGGTACCCACAATCTCTTATTAGAAAATGAATATGTTATTTTTCTGAATGCTGCAATTACAATAATTGAATTTAAAATGGGGGATTGAATTTCTCTATTTGGAGGAAAAGAATAATTGTGTATTTCTGATTAAAATCAAGGGGACTGAAAAGTGGTTGTACAAATTCCAGCTTCAGTCTCCCTGAGTGACTCCTCATCAGGCCAGAAAAGCCGTTAGTCAAAGAAAGGACAAATTCGAAGCAGAAAAATAGATCAGCACCTCAGCAGCAGGCACTGTCTTTGGCCTCATTTGCTTTGTCTCCTGGCCTTCAGTCACAACACCCCTGTGACAGTGGCAATCAGAGCACCATGGCATTGTTACATTTTAAATGGCAGCCATGCTGGAGTTCCCCACTGTGTCAAAAATTAAGAGTTAAAATGCAAGGAAAACAAATATCTCTTTGTGTTGAAAATGCCTGTCCGCTTTTAGACTGCCAACATTTTGGAGTATTTTTTCTCCACTGCAGAACCTCTTTTCTGGATGGGGGGAATGTAATGGTAAAAGAGAGATGAGAGAAAAAAACTAATGCTATTTTCTAAATCTTTTTTTTGTTTTACTAAAAAAAGATGTTAAAAGCCACCTTTAAGTTTCCGATGAAGAAAAGGAAAAGGATGAAGAAAGAGGGCTATCTTGCCTTTATATGCCTTTTAATTTTATTTTGGATGGTACCATTCAATCTACTGAAAACCCTTATTATCCAAACGTGAAGGTGAAATTTAGTCTCTCAATTCCTCCTAAGTGTTCCTTGAAAAATAGCTTCCTAAGAAAAGAGAAACTTTTTCTAGCATAAAGTGAGCCATGGCTTGTCTCCTTACAGTACACTGCTTACTATTTTTTGGTGACTTTATTGAGTTATAACTGGCATTGATAATATGCACATATTTAAAATGCACAGGCCAGGAGTGGTGGCTCACGCCAGCACTTTGGGAAGCAGAGGTGAGAGGACTGCCTGAGTTCAGGGGTTTGAGATAAGCTTGGGCAACTTGGTAAGACCTCATCTTTACAATAAATCAAAAAATCAGCCGGGGCATGGTGGCCTGCGCCTGTGGTTCCAGCTACCTGGAAGGTTGAGTTTGAAGAATTGCCTGAGCCCAGCAGAACTACCTGAGCCCAGCAGGTGAGGCTGTAGTGGCCAAGAGCAATAAATAAAATGCACAATTTGATACCTGTTCACATGTATGTATTCACCTGTGAAAGCATCACCATGATCAAAACAGTGAACACATCCATCACCTCTCAGTTTCCTTGAGGTCCTCGGTTAATCCCTCCCTCTGGTCACTCCGCATACTGCCCCTTCCCACAACTACTGATATGCTTTCTATCACTACAGATTAATTTATATTTTCTATAACTTTACATAAATGAAATCATACAATGTATATTCTTTTTGTCTGGTTTCCATCATTCACTGCTTACTATTTTGACAACTAATTAAAAAAGAGCCTCCTAGCTCCAAGGCAGAAGGCAACCTTCAGAGGCTGCCTCGGCCAGGGTTTATTGTCATCCCTCAGGAATAGAACCGATTACTTGGTCTTACTTTATTCTTAGGCTTTATTATGTACTTCAGTAATCAATAAGCACTTCTATGGCAGAGGGTTTATTTTACCCTATAAATCCAAGAAGGAGAGAATGGTATTAAGACATCAGTATGGATGGGCTCTGCTGCTCTGTAACACTATCTGGCGAACACAAGCAGCAGATTTAAATCTAAGAAGGTTACAGAGCAGTCACAGCTCCTGGCTGGATGGCAGGGATCATAAAAGACTCAGGCAAGATCTACAGCAACTTCACTGTAAACCAATGGGACACTCAGAGCAAAAAAATCCAAATGAACAGGCATGCTGGTTGTCTGTCCTGAAAGAATCATAATCACTGGCTGGAGTGGAATACGAACACCCCTTTCAAAAATCCAAAATATTTCTTAACAGAACAAATACAAAGGTAGAAAACAGATACTGATTTCAGGTTGACTGAGTAGAAAGTCTTGCTCTGGTTTAGGGATAAGTCTACTTGGTATCTGCCTCATAGTCCCAGGAGGCCCTTAATTCTCTCCCCTGCAACTCCTAGCCCCAGGGCTCCAAGATAATTATCACTGGAGCATCTATTCTCTAGCTAGCCCTTGGAGACTCATCCTTCCTTTCAAAAGCAAAGAGGTCAATTCATGGAAGAGGAAATAAATGGCTAATAAACGTATGAAAAAAAGTTCCACCTAACTAATAATCAAAGAAATATAGATTAAAAAGAGATGTATTTCTTTTCATTTATCAAATTAGAAAAAAAACATGTAAATGCTGATATGCAGTGTTGGCAAGGCTGTGGTGAGACTTCTGGAAGGATGTCAATTTACTATTTGGAAAATAATTTTGCAATATGCATCAGAAGAAGAGAAGCATGCATTAAGAGCCTTCATATTTTTCATACTTTTTAGCTCAGCTATTATCAAAAAGGAAGAAAAATGTCTATATGTATTTATTTAAAAATTTTATTATCAAGTTAGGAAATGACCCCAAAATACATTATTTATATGGTTACTGTCAGCACATAGTAAGGGCCAGGAAATATGCTAAGCTACACTTCACATATATTCGCGTTTTTAATCTTATAGCAAACTTTTCCATCACCCAAGATGTAGGTTTTAGTTTTCCAATTTTACAGTGAAAGAATGAGGTTTAAAGACATTAAGCAATTTCTAAGAGTCATATATCTGTTAAGAGGAAGATCTAGGCATTTCAACCCAGGTATTTCTAAATCTCTGTACTAATCTAGTACACCGATTTCATGAACCTAAAAGTCCCCAAATTAGGGTCAGGTCAATGTTCCACTGTTGTGTTTGCCCATTAAAAGAAAGTTCATAAAGAATTTTGATAAAATAAAAAAATGACCATGGTCAACGGGAAGTTAAAACAAAAATCCTAGAAGTGATCTTGGGTGAGTTGCGAATTTTCCCTCAGATTCAATTTCTTTTTTTAATCAATGAAATAAGGTTGACAGTATCTACCTCTTAAGGTAGTGGTAATAAGTTAATACATTAAAAAAATGCTATTATTACTACTACAATGAAAGAAGCAAGATGCATACAGTTATGTATGTACAATATTAATTTAAAATTGCTAAACACACAGAAAGAAAAAAATACTAGAAAAAGATGAACTAAAAGCTAATACTATTTATTTCTGAATGATAAGAAATTTGGATCATTTAAATTTTCATCTTTAAATTTTCTATAATTTTTGACCATCTTTAATGATCATTTTTCTGTTAGAGAAGAAACAGATACACACATACACACACACAATGACATACACAACGTCACCCATGGGATGGAGTCCCTGAGGTCACGATGGATGATGATCTCCAGACACCATGCAAAGGCAAAGAATAATCTTACTGTTTTCAGAGCAGATTTCTCTGCTCAGAGGCTTCACCCGGTTAAGCATCTTTGTGGTGCATCCTGTCTAAGTTATGTCTTTTTCGGTCCAGCACATGAGTCAGAAAATTCTGCCACTTAACAGCAGAGCTTGGGTAAGTTACTGCATCTTACTGTGGCTTTGTTTCCTCATCCATAAAATGGGAATAACAACATGCAGCTCTTAGGTTTGTGTGAGTATTAAATGAGAAAATGAATACATTTAAGGCATTTAGCAGAGTTCTCAGCTATAGTAAATACATGGGCATCATGTATCATCATTGCTATTATTTTGGCTTGTCCCTTTGGTCTTGGATGGTGCTGCCAAAGTCAGTGACCAAGCGTGGGTGATGATCCCAAACAACACAAGCGCCTCCTTCAATTCTACTGTGCAATCCAAGCCCAGGGAGACCCAAATGATCCTTAGCCTCTAAGGAGCCTGTGTCCTTTTCAGGCAGTGCCTCGAAAGGAGATAGGCTGGCCAAACAGGAGTGATGAGGGCCAGGGTTTTTGCTAGGGGGTAAATAGAAGCATGGGCACATGGTCCTCTGGACTTTGCAGCTTGTCGGACATATCCTTGAAAATAGGAGAGAAGCAGATGGCCATGATGAGAGGACCCAGGCTCAAAGACATCCATGGGATGAATGGAACAGAAGAGGAAACCTCCAACCTGCCACACATCCCAGGCTGAAAATCTCATCCTTTCTAGTTCAGATAACACACACAGAAGGCAGCTCACGCCTGTCTCCCATTTGGAAAAACAGCTATTTCCAAAGCTTCTGAACCACACTCCACTGTGCCTTGGAAAAGGAACATGTAAGTAACAGTTTGCAAGCTGCCAAGATCGTGGGTTTCACAGCGCACATTGCAAAGCTCACGCCTGTCACTGCAAGACGACAAGTGTGCTCTCCATGCCTCTCTCTCCCTTTCTAGATCTTAAAGGGTTACGCCTGGAAATTGCCTCGCTGTGCTTCTGGGACAGTATGAAGGATGACTGCCATTGCCACGGTCAGCTATGACAGCGCCAATTTGATGTGCTGCCATCAAGGGCCTTCTAAGAGCTGAGCGCCCTGATGGTTTTGTGATGCGAATAGTCACATTGCAAAATGGTTTTCCTCTCCCGCTGCCTCTGCCTCCATCTGCTGCTGGGCTAAAGGCACAGCCGGCTGCCTGCCTGTCACAGCATGTATTAAAATTAGCTGGGGAGGAGGCACTCAGTTGTGCTAATTACATTTTAATCATTGGAAATGTGTTGGCAAATCAAGCCTTGATTGCCATCTCAGAGTCTGTCTCCTCCAGCAGAGTGGAGGGGCTGTCTGCATTCGGCAGGGCCTGCTGGGCTTTCTCCTTTCACAGAAGATAGACTGGGGGCCCTGCTGGCCCACCACTGAGACCGCTTTGGCACATTATTAAAAAGCCACAAGGCTTGTTTCAAATCATCCCTGTGTGAGACCCGCTCATTCTCACTTCCCTGGGCATTCCAGCAACTTGGTACTTTTAACTATAGCTTTAGTGGGCTGCTGTACCTCGCGGGCTCAGAGTGTGTGTGTGGGGGGGTGCGGGGGAACAGGAGGCAATCATGTCTTCCCAGCACCTGGGAATCAAGATGGGGCCTGGTGACATAATGCACTGTCCCCTGGGAGTGGACGGTGACCACGGCAGGCGCTGCATCGGCAGAGCTGTGGTAGCAGCTGGGATGAGGTTGCAGAAGACAGAACATATTTTGTGGGCCATTGTGGGTTGCTGGATGGGTTCATGGGGCTGAAGATCATTGCTTTTCACTGGAGTTAGGGAGTTAGTGAATTAAGGTCTTCGTTCCAAGAAGCAGGAAAATCCAAGGATGGTCTCTTTTCAAGCAAGCAGTGCCTGCTGCTGCTCCCAGGTGCCATGAGCCAACAAGAGGGAGAAGGCAGCTAGCTTGGGCAAGAACCATTCAAAAGAGTCCACCTAGTGCAAGCTGCTGAGTATGCAGTCATCCATGTTGGAAATGCTCTCTACTAGGCGACTTTCTGTGTCCTGGAGGCTTGATTGTTCCACACAGGACAAAGGAAGAAAGACCAAATAATATATGAAATATTTATTTCCAAAGAATGATGGGTTGTTGTAGTTATGCTATTGAAGGCCCTGGGTCTTAGGTTTAATTATATGTAATCAGGCTGGAAAATGACAGATTTTTGAATCACATATATCTTCCCTTCTAAAAATTTTCTCCTGTATCATTAATTATAGATTATATGACTGTATCTGGGAGAAAATATGAGTCTGAAAAAAAGGCACCTCCAGGGTAGCACAAACTAAAACTATGCAATAACATATGGAAACCTTTTATGGGGCAAAAGATCTATGGATCCACTGCAACAATAGAACCATTTTTGAGTAACCGAGAAGCGCATCTCTAACACGTGTGGAACGTGAGGAAGAAAAGGATTTCAAAGTCAAGCTTCAGAGAGGTCTGCAAGTAGCAGGGAAGAACTCATTGGTCAGCATTGTATGAGGACAGTAACATTCATCCTTGGATTGGCTTATGTACTATGCATGTGTGTTTCTGTGTGTGTGTGCATAAAAGTTCTAAGAATCTTAAGAATGATCTGATTCACCCCACACAAGGCTCACTTTTCCATGTTACTGTTGATTTACTTTTCCTATAACTTTTACATAGACACAATATAAATGTCTCTCCATCCAAAACAGAAGAGAGAAAGAGAAGGCAGCAGAGACCCTGGGGTTACCATGACCTCTTAACAACCCAGTGAGTGAAGGCCACTTTGGGTAGATACACACTATGGAAGACCAGATCATAAACAATGGATGTACCAAAATATTATTCTGTCAGCATGACCAGAATTAATTTAAAATATTGTATATGACTGACTTCAGATGGCCTAGTTTTAATCTCATGGGAAAAAGAAAATCTGAATAAGTCTACTGATATCACTACTATACATTTGATTACTTCTTCAACCTATGCAACACACTTGCACACATATTATACCATCTCATGCTTAAGATGGTACTGTTAGGCAGGCACAGCAGGCAGCCTGACTGTATTTTACAGTTGCGATTACTAAAAATTCAGAGTAGAGGCATAACCCGGCCAAGGTTCCACAGCCAATGTTAGCAGAACCAGCATTAGAGGTGAGGCTGCCTTTCCCCCACACCTCCCCACTAGTTATGAAGGCAGCATCAGGTAATGGGACAAAGACACCTACGAAGGCCAGAGAAAGGCTATGAGAAGGTTTGAGCTTGTGCTCCTTGTGAACTGGTAGGTTAGATAAGCAGACCTCTCTCAAAGGAGTCGGCATTTATCTCTTAGGAAATAGGTGAATATCCTGAAGAAGAAACTATTTACTCTGTGCAAATATGCCATCATAAAGAGACGACAACAATACAATCCCCAACAGTGAGCTATTTGCTTCCAAGGTGAAGAAACCCACCTTTTTGGACTCACCACACCAGGAGACTTGGTAATCTCTCTTCCAGGAAGGCTCTAGAGAAATCAGATGGTTCAGAAAGCTTATTAATAAGCTAAAGGCTGGCTGGGCATGGTGGCTCATGCCTGTAATCCCAGTACTTTGGGGAGGCAGAGGTGAGAGGATTGCCTGGGTCCAGGGATTTGAGACCAGCCTGGGCAACTTGGTGAGACTTCACCTCCACAACAAATAAAAAATCAGCCGGGTGTGGTGGTATGTGCTTGTGGTTCCAGCTACTAGGAAGGCTGAGGTGGAAGGATCACATGAGCCTAGCAGGCCAAGGCTGTGGTGGCCATGAGTGTGCCTCTGCACTCCAGCCTGAGTGAAAGAGTGAGACTCAGACTCAAAAAAAAAAAAAAAAAGAGTTAACGGCTGACTTATGCCTTGAATCTTGGGGTTTTTCTCCAGTGGGGCTAAGCTATACATCTTTTTCCCTAAAAGTATTCTCTCATGTAGTCTAAGCTTGAGACAGGATGGGGACCTCAGTAAATGACATGCCTTTTCAACGTGTGTCAGGCCACATATTTTACCACCCACCTTCCATGCCATAGTCCTCTTACCTAGACAGTAAACAGAATTCTCTATTTCTCACCTTTGAGAGTTTTATGATCGTCTTCCAATTGCCAAACCTCCCTCCTGACATTGCATTCTGTAGGCCTATCAGATGAATGCAGTCTGACACCCAGTTTGTGACCAACCTACAAATGAGTCTTACTTCCCAGTTCTCAGGAATACAGAGCTGACCAGATATCCGTGCCCAGATCAAACACGTGAAAGATCCCAATTCTGTCAGGCCCACTGTTGATTATTCCTGCTAGGAGGAGGTCACTAATTGTATGTTCATCTCTTTACAAGTTTCACTGGTATTTTGATTAAAATGTCTCTCCTCATTTGTCCTTGGAAAAGCATCACAACTTATTCTCCACCTCTGGACCCATTGTTCTACACAATGGGCCAGGGAACTTAGTTTTAGGGAGTGTCAGTGATAGGAAAGGAAACGTGCTGACAAGCCTGTCGGTGCTGGGCAAATTCCTCTATGCTGTCTTATTGGATCTTTAACTCTACCAGGTAAATAGTATTATTCTCTTATTAATATACATAGGAAAATTTCCATAATGTTACTCAGCTTCCTGATAGTCAAGTGTGGGAGAATATAACAGAAGACTCTATGTTCTTTTCACTCCCAAAGTCCCTACACAGAGCCATCTCTGGCTCTGACCTAGACTTTGTCTACCTCTTTGCTTCAGCAATCATTTACTGAATATCTCCTCTGTTTTAGGACACAGAAATCAACAAAATACAGCTGCTACCTGCCTAGAATAACTTATATTCCAGAAGGGTGAAACAGTAGATTTCAGACATCTGGAATATTCTGGTTACCTAAATACACAAGGCTGTTTGAAGATGAGCGAATATTTGCTCTTGCTCATATTGGAACCTCTGCTGGGAGCAGGACTCCTCAGACGTGCCAATCAGTGAGGATTGAGAAGCCCGTGTGTGAGCAGCACCTCAGCTCTACTCCCAACTCCCCAGTCCTGACAGCAGTGCCAGAGGGAGCATGGGGTGACTAGAACATAAATTATATTGTTTTTAATAATTATACAAACAAGCTGTACCTATACAGAAGTCAAGATGCAAGTGAAACATTAGGTAAGCTACCGGAATGATTTCATACACCCACTATCTAAAAACATGAAAAACTGTAAGAAGCTCTCACTTTATAATGACTCTATCCTTAAGGAGTCTCGTCCACCAAGGCTTTTGGCCAAGTTAGCCAACTTTATTATTCAAAAATGGTATTACTGCATAGATGCATAAATCACCCTAGATTCCTTGCCCTACAAAGGTCCTTGAAAAGGATTTACTTAACAAAAGAATTTCAGACCTAGAGTTCACTTTTTTCTTTTTTCTTTTTTTTGAGTTGGAGTCTCACTCCGTCGCCCAGACTGGAGTGCAGTGGCATGCTCCCGGTTACCACAGCCTCGACCTGCTGGGCTCCAGTGATCCTTCTGCCTCAGCCTTCCAAGGAGCCAGACCTATAGGCGTACACTACCACGCCCAGCTAATTTTTTGATTCATTGTAGAGATGAGGTCTCACCAAGCTACCCAGGCAGGTCTCAAACCCGCGGGCTCAGGCAATCCACTCACCTTGGCCTCCCAGAGCACTGGGATTACAGGCTGAGCCACTGAGTCAGCCTTAGAGTTCACTTCTTATTTTCTTAGTTATCAATCCAGGCATCCTTTACTTTCTCAAACTAGAATTTCCAGAAAGCTACAAGTAAGAATGTGAGACTATATGAGAACTTCTACCCTGATCTGCTCCCAGACATTCTGGTAGGGT
The DNA here is from genome assembly GCA_027257055.1 of Cephalopachus bancanus. Lineage (NCBI taxonomy): Eukaryota > Metazoa > Chordata > Mammalia > Primates > Tarsiidae > Cephalopachus > Cephalopachus bancanus. The sequence continues at coordinate 3,146,178 of JAPVLO010000161.1, read as the reverse complement.
TACCAGCTTGTAGAAGGCCAAAACTACCTTCATGGATATAAACATCAAAGGAAAGAAATTAATGGCCTTCATCAACAATCCTTGACTGTTTTGCTCTCTGTTTCCCAATACTACCTTGTTCATACTTTGGTTTAGTGCCTGCCCTGTTGTTATGGTTATCTGTTCATACAGTCGATACTTTATGGAATGTAAGCACACAGTAGGTTCTTGATAACTGTCTATTCATTGAGAATTCAAATTATCCATTAACATTATGAAAATATTTGACTCTAATTGTGTTTATTGTCTATATTATTTTTGGTATAATAAGTTTTACAGGTTTGACATATGTTAAAAATTCTCATACTAGTATGGCACATTTTTCAATCTGTCCAGGCATGTTTTCACATTCTAATATTATAAAATTCATAAGTAAAGTATGTTTACCCATGCTGTGCCCTTTTAGGATCTGTATGGACATTGTCTAGTTGTCATTTTCTAGGTGTTTATTTCCAGACTAAAAGTCCTAATTTGGTAGTAACTTAAGCTGTAGATTAACCTTTCCTGAGACTTGCTCTTTTGGATTTGCTGGAAGTTTGATTGTGATTTGTGCATATAATGCACTAGAAATAATGCAGGTTGGCCTGACCACTGTATGTTTTGAAAGGCCAGGAGAATACATCATCTAGCAAGACTTTTTTGCAGGAACACATTTTCCTTCTTCTTCCTTTTTTAGAAGAACCCCATTTTTTTCAGGGCAGTGATATGTTTAATTAAAAATAATTTATTTCCTTAGCTCCATGGCATGTAGTGGGGTGACCACTTGTATAGCTGTGCACCATATGAGAAATCTTGAGAATTTTTGTATATACAAGTATCCACAAACTGATAAAGTCTTTCTCCAAACTGATAACCTATATTCTTACCCACATCTGTACATTTATTGACCAGATATAAGTTATTTTCAGACTTATGAGTTATTGTGCAAACATAAATACACATAAGCATATATAAATACACTAAGTGATAACTGACAAGTACACATCATAGCCCTGACTTATTTTTGCATGCACCAACATGTTTATATACACCAAGTGATCAATCTTCCTGTAGAGTTACTTACAACAAGGGGGTATATAGAGTAATATCCAGTTATACTTGGCGACAAATCTTTTCTAGAGTACATTTTCTTTTGTACCTTTGTCACAATCCAAAGTAGTGCCATAAGGTAGTTAGACCATTAGCCAAGATGAAACCTTCAGGGCCATGCACACCACTGTTTTCAAATCTGTTCTTTCATGTGACATGCCAGTTGAAATTACTTCTACAACATGGTCAGAAGCAACTTGGATGGATTTTAATGACTTGAACTGCTATCAGCATATTTTTGAGAATCATCTAGAGACAGTGGATAATTCTCTTTAGATTGAAGAAACTGCTAATTCTTATGCTTGCCATGAAGTTTTTGAGGGCACGTGTTTAAATAGGAAGGCTGCAGAGCACCAAGGCAGGCCTGATATAACCAGTGCGGCATGCAAAGGAAGCCCATAGCAAGATGTGTGGAAGAACTTTCTATCTCAATAGTACACAGCTTCTAACTAGCTTCTCTCTCTGATCTCTAGATATAAGAGTACCTGACTTTTCATTCATTATCAGTCACAAGCAGCTTCCTGACTGGGGAGAGGGGCAAGTAATTTACAGCTGGATTCTGTCAGCAAAACTGTGAGGATTATCAATGATTGTACCCGGAGCACCCAAATGCACCAGGTGCTGCAAGCACTAGATGGGTGACAACAGCTGCTGTTTTCAAGGGGTTAAGTGGGCCCTTTTCTGTTTCCTCTGACCTGATTAGAACTTCCTATCTTCCTCCATTTCTTGTTTCTTTGATCTTTCCCATAGTTTGTCCTCTTATAGGGAGAAGAATAGTATTTATTTTTTACCACTCTTGAACAACCCCACTGTAGTTTTGCTTAATAGTTTCACTCTCATCCTAGTCTGTGGTTCTCACTAAGCCCACCCCATGAATCATTTCCAGAGTTGACCCTCTGTTCGCCACTATACCTGCCCCTTGCTTCCAAATGCTGTGAATTAGAAAGGTGAGGGAATTTTCAAGTGATGTTTTGTTTTGCAGCCACTGTATTTTTTATATTTTAAAATAGCATGCATCTTTCTAAAAAAAAAAATCACTGGATACTGACAAATGATTGCATTTTTATAGGACCAGCATGCACGCATTTCACATGCAATATAGACTTAGAATTTCAATATAGCACCCGGTTTTTATTTGGGGGTGATGCTGAGATCTTAATTTTTCAAGGGACCATTACTCCCCACCTGTTCTTGTTATGCTTTTAAGAAGAACCTAGCAAGAATGATGAGTTCTATTGGCAAGCAAGTAGCAGGACATGAAATCACTGCAAAGACAGCTACAAAAAGAAAAAGAAAAAAGAGCCTGAGAAGGCTTAGGTGATAGCATTGTAATTAACAGGAGTAATTAACAAAAGATCTTCCACAATGCATTTTGGAATGCATTTTGTTTGAGAGAAACACTGACTTTCTGATTAATATTCTAAAATTTGAAAATTCTGACAAAATTCTGGCTAAATCTGCTGCCAAACCTACTTGTATCTTATATTGTCTCCTCATCAGTTACCAACTGGGTCTCACAATGTCAGCTTTGCTCTGCATAACATGGAGCTATAACAGTTTAATCGGGGACTGGATTTTCCATAATTTACTGATATTTGGCCAGCTCATTTTTGGCATATGCAGAAGGTCCTTGATATCCATAAGGAGAATGACAACTTAACAAATCAGTAGCTTTTGGGTACTTATGGAAAGGTTGAGAACAGGCCAGCTGCTTTCTCTATTGGAGGTGATGCATGGTTAATTTCTTTATTTTAGCATACTGTACACAGATGTGGCTAGGCTGTTAATTTTGCTTTGCTACTAAGAGTTACAAGATATCAGCTATTGGCTGATTTATTTGAAACCCTCCCTGGAACGCATCAGAATTTTAATTGTTTCCTGAATTTCTGCAAGAGAAAAAGAATTGATGTCACTGGAAAATGCCTTGGGTCCCTGCTGACTGCAACTAACTCCCAGTGACTGATTTCCAATTGATACAGATGAGGCCTGAGAGGGAGCACACATTGATACACCCACGTGAGCCCAGCAGCCCAGTAATGGCTAACAGAGATGATGGGGGAGACTAAACATTTCTTTCCAACAACTCATCAAGTACACTGTTCTTCTCAACAGATGTAACCGGCGGGGCCCAACATAGATGCTGGCAGAAACAGATGGTGCCGCGGGGCAGCTCTCAGTTCCCTTCTCTCTGGATTGGGCTCTGCAAGATGGGAAAAAGGGCTTGTGTGTGCAGGCGGGTGGGACAGGACTGTGTTTTCCAGCAGCAGGTAAAATCCATTTGTCACACCAGCTCCAACCGGGTTTTCAGCACAGAAGTTAATATCTGAAACCAATGAGGCATTCTATCCCACCATTGCAGGGAAGCAGGGGGAAGCCTCTCACTCACCATGCCCTCTGAGAGGAGAGAGGGACAGAAGGAATGATGGGGGTGGTGGGTCAGAAAGGCAGAAGGAGGCCTGGCAAGGGAGGGAGACAGATGAATACATAGGCTGGGCCTGCAGTGGCTTTAAAGGCTTTGCTTTTTTAGATTTCTCTTTCAAAACAAGATGGCAGGCAGAAAAGGGAGAACATGAAAAGAGTGTTTTCCCTGAAATACCTTCAGGAGGAGGACGGCCACCGCTACCGGGCCACCACCACCATGGGTGGCCCACCACCACTATCACCACTAAAATCATCACCCCCTCAAAAAAAAAAGCTTCTAGAGAAAAACAAGTGTGCTTTCATTTTCTGTTCTTAACAGAGTCTCAGCAACCTCATAAAAGCCCCCACGTATTCACTCAGTCTGAAATATGAATACATACAACAGCAATAAATTTCCATTGCTTCCGACTTTGAACATTGCCAAGGTATGTGGCACAGAGAGGATTTTTATGAGCAGGCCTTCAGCTGCCAGGATCCCACCTTCATAAAGAAGAGATTTTAGTCCATTCTGTCTATTTATTTTGTGGAGAGAAATCAAGGGCAATAAACCATGAAGAAATTCACTCTACCTTATTCCATTTCACACTTTTGTCAACCACGCTTTATCGAGTATTTGAATGAATTTTTAATATTGTGCCACAAAATGCTTTGGTCTTCTATCATATGCTGGGACTCTATCAATCTGATAACACTTGGGAGTTCTGAGAGATACTCAGCACTGAAGAAAACAGCTTTAAAGTTTAGTCATTCTGATGGAATGTAAAAGCTTATATCAGTGACAGGTTGACAGAAAAAGCTGTTTTCCTTTCCATTTCACAGACTTCCACGTACGAACGCCATGAAACATGTCAGGACTTTCTCTGAGTCTATGAAGACAGAGATGGCATCTGCTCCCAGTGGGAAGCCCTTCTAACCAGTAATACTATAAAATTTCATGATTCTGAATTCTGACTGACATTCAAAAGGGCAGGGAGGAGGTGTTTACCGTATTTTATAGAACAACATCAATTGCTTGTCTTAGCACATAAATATAGTTTTATGGTATACAATGCCACCTCAAGCATCTTTCCTCTCTCCTGTTCCTTCTTGCAAAAAAAAAAAAAATCATAATCCATTTGTGTTAACCAAAGAGGTGTCTAATTTCCTGCTATAGGTAGGAGGGAGCTTATATTTGCATTTTTCCTGAACTATACACTTTTCTTGGCTTTTTCAGGAAACAGTTGGCATAAGGAGCAATAGTTTCCACTGATTCTAAACACAATCTATAGATTTTTATATTGCACCAGAAACTATTGCCCCAGTTTCTAACTATGCTGAAGCATCTACAGTTCCTATTGGGCTTAGGTAGAAATAGCAGTTAGAAAAATGTTAATAAAATCTCTTTCAGTAGTTTTGGTTGTGGTGGTGGCTTCTTTCCCTCTTGCGTTTTCTTAGGTAGAAAGATGATAAACTATATTGCCTTGGTAATACACAACGATAACAAATAGGCAATACAATTATAAATAGACATGCCAAATGGGAACAGGGTCCCCCATTTCCTCTGCACACAGAGCCCTGCAACAAGGCACCCTCATATTAAAAGGCAGTGGTAGCACAGCCGAGTAATTCCAAGTGTCCTAATAATCCCTGCTGTCTATGCCTAAACCATGCATTCTGGGAAAGAACCAAAACAAAACAAAACTTAAACTGGAAGCAGACTCTGATTGAAAGGTCAACACAACATCCCTGTGAGTTCACTAATTATCCCTGAAAGTCTCTCCTGAATGGAGAAGATGGAGTAGGCAAAGGAACCTTCAGAACAAAGAGAATATGACTGAGTTATTTCCTAAGAAAATGTGAGCATCTTTATCACCTGGAAGCCAGAGATACATGAATGGGAATAAAGGCCAGACAAGGGAGAAGTCAGGAAATTTAGAAATTGGATGACAAGTTAACAATCTCTACTGATAATATACTATAAAGAAGAAAAGATAAAACAAAAGAAGACAAAGTCTCCAGTGAATCTTTTAAATCATGCATTCTCAACAGGGGTGACAGAAACCACTAGTGAGCAAAAATTAGTTCTTGGGAGTGAGAAAAATAATATATTACAATGATTGTGGTTTTTCAAAGTTCAATTCTAGTCAGTAGAATATTATTCCTTAGTATGTGCTTTCACGGCAGAGGGGTAGGATTTTTAAAAATGTCTAAAAAGACTTCTTTGTGAGTGTAATAAAAAAGAGGCTGATAAACACTGTTCAAAGTACATTAAAGATACTGTCCAGGTGCCCAGAAACCACATCTGAAAAGAATTCTTAATGAAATCCATTGCTAAAGAAGAAAGGAATGGATTACTTGCAAGCCACGTGATAGGTCAGCACTGTGCTGGGCTGTGATGTGACTGGCTTCACCTGCCCATGGTAAGCAGGCAAAATACGTTTGAAATTCATTTACTCTAACAATTCATTGAGCCAGGTCTTAGTGTCTGTACACTGCATATGAGAAAACTAAGACTCAGAGAGCATGAGTGGCCTTCCTGAGGGTCAGACAGCTATTAAGTAGAGAAGCCAAGACTAAATTTAGGCCCTTGTCTCCTTTTAAAATATGATCCCAATGGATTCTAATCACCTCCACAATACCCTCTGCCCACTCAAAGGTGAGGACTGGGTGACAGATAATGGATTTACACTTGAATCTTAGTGTTATAAAACAAGAAAAATAAATGTGGGAGATGCAGAGACTAAGGAGAGATAAGGTGTGCAGAAAACATTCAAATTATCTTTTTCTTAAAAATACTACAACTGCTATCCATGTCTCTAAGCTTTCTGGACTCGTTCCTGCCTCTTGTTTTCAAACCTGCACGTGAATGTTTTCAAGACTTCCCTTAAATTCATTCTTTTAAGAATCAGGCCAGCAATCTGACATCTTTGATCTCCTTCCAAAACCTCTCTCTAAACACAAAAGTTAAACCAAAAGGACTGCATTGTCTACACACGTTTAAGAGGACCTAAAATGCCCAGCACATAAACAAACCTGTAATGAATCTTGCATCAAAACATTCTGTCAAATCTTCCTTATGTATTCTTTTGTGGCTCTGCTCAGTTTGTTCAAGAAAGAAGACCCCATAGGGAGCCAAAGAGATGTCTCCATCCCTTACCCCTTCTTATGTAATTTCTTTTGTTGAGAGAGTGAGAGGAGGAGAATGGACAGGAGCCTTGAAATCCCAGTGATAGGTTATCTGTGAGATATTTTTACATTTGGGAACATTCATTGAAAGGCAGACCCTTGGCCACAGTAGGCAGGCAGGTGCCAGGTAGACATCAATAATCTGATGAGACAAAGGCCCTGCTATTTTCCAGTTTATTTCAACATGAAGTGCCAGAGGATGGCATTTATATTAGCAACCCACACAGAGAGCAGTGATGGGACCAAAGGCGCTAGACGGTGTGGGGCCTTGGTTAAGTCTCCTGAAACAATATCAAGAATCAACTTGGCTGGTCATCTTTGCCTGGGATAGGGATGGCAAGAATCACAGAATGCTCTTCCTAGTGTTTGGGAAATATTCACATCCTGCTGTCTTTTATTCATTTTGTGGTTGTGTACACTGCCCAAAGCAATGTTTCAGCAATTCTGCAAGTTTTGAGCAGGTGGCTCAATAAAAATTCACTTGTCAGTAAGGGGTTAGGGCACCTTTCCTGTAAAATCCTAGTGTCCAGGCCCACTCAAAAAGTCCTGTTCAGCTTATAAATGCCTTGAAGGATATAACTTATTAACAGTGCTATTTCAACTACACTTAAGTGCCTTATAGCTATAAAATTATTTTAATGGGAAAAAAAATTTAAGATCCAAACTAGGAATGTCAAAGGTACACAGATAGGAAAGTAAACATTCAGGGAAGGAGTAGACCATATTGTTGGGAAAGGTAAACTTTTCTTGAAGTAATAAGACTGGAAGGATAAGTTAACACCAAATTCTAAACTAATGAATTTTAAGTTGATTCTCTGCAATGTCTCTTCAGGGGACTCCATGGGAGTGCATGAATTTTCTGATGACAGGAGGAAATCCAGTACAGTAATTATTACAACAGGCACCATTTTAGGGGGATCAACTACATGCCAAATACTCTCAGGAGGTAAATATGATTATCCTTCCTTTACGATTAGAGATTTCAGCTTAGAAAGGTCAAATGAATTGTCCCAGGTCATACAACTAAGAAGTGGCAGATTAGAGTATAACCCAGGCCCATTTCTGAGTGATTCCTAAAATGCTGCTCTTTCTGTAGGCAAATTTTTCTCTCTGCACCAGAACTCTAGGTTCAATCTCCTTCCCAATAACCCACCAGCACTGGAATCTCAGAAGTTTCTTAATTACTTGATGCCTCAGTTTCTTTACTCAGAAAATGTGATTACTTCCAAGGTTATTCTAAGAGAAAATACAAAGTTTTACATATGTAAGCCCTCTTTACAGCAAACTGTGATTCACTGTCAGCTTCACAGAGCACCTTTTGAGACAGCTGACCCCATTTCACTGGAGCAGTTATGGTCAGCATGGAGTCCTGCCAGTGTCAGGAGTGGCCAACCTTTATGATGTCCCTATCAAGAGTCACAGCTTCACAGCATCATAAATAGCATCTCTGAGTAATTCTTTACTTCCTGGGTTGATACAAATGTCCTCTATTGTTGTTCACTCAATTTGTTTTCTTTCAGTTAAGATGTGCCAATTCCTGGGCACCCTGGAGGTGCCTTCAAAACACAACATCCTATTTTCACAGTGTGACATCACAAAGTACAGGCAGAATGTCTGGAACTTTGGGGAGAGCAAGGACCCCAAAGCACTATAATGATTTTTAATACCTCATATTTGGCTGTGCTGGGCCAAAAATGTGTATAAAAGGGTTATGAGTTATCAGAAGCCTGGGGGGAATAGGATAAAAAGGAAAAACCTATCAGTCTCTGGTACATCAGCTAAAAGGCACTGGATTTTGGAAAGGAAAATTTCAAATGTATGCTCCTGTACAGTGTTACCTCTACATGAATGCCACATACAGGATTGCTCCATGAACAAAATCATGCTGGTGGTAGGATGACAGAGGAGACAATGTTCTGCCCTCCTGTTTGCAGATCTTTCCAGGTGTTTGCCTCATGCCTTGGCCCCTAGGCCAAGCATTCCTCTCCCACCTCTGCTCTTTCACCCATCATCTGCATATGACGACTAAATGAGGTTTTCCTCAAGGTTGCCTCTGGATTCTTTCCTCTCTTCTCACTACAGTCTCATCTGTCTCCACTATGACCTCCCTGTGCTGGCCTTTCAGATTTGTGTCACAGCCTACCTCTTGCTTCCCAGCTCTGAGCCCACATTTCCACAGCTTCCATAGGTATTTTATGTCCTGTTATCAGCTCCAGCTCTGTTCTTTCAAACAGAGCTCCTTCTCCTTCTTCCTCATGATCTTACCACATCTACCTTGTGCCACTATTCTCACAGGCACAGAGATGTCAAGCTAATGGCTCTCAAACAGACGGATCACCTAGAAAAGCTTCTTTTCCCTCAACCTATGCTTCCCAGGAGATGCTGATTTACCCCCTCCATGCCCACACCTTAGGGGACTTGTGGGGAAGGAGGAAGGTGTGGACAGCGAGTAATAGAAAGGAGGGCAGGTGTATGTAATGTGACTAAGGTCCCCAGGGGATTCTGTTTCCTCTCCCCCTCACACCTTGGAGAACTGCTTCTCTAAACCTTGACATTATTTCTTAAGTTCCATTTCTCCCTCACATTCCTCATCAAATTGGTTACCCAGTCCTCGCTGACTACCTCTCAAAAATACCTCCCATATCTGATTCTTCCTTTCCATTCCCACAGCCCCCAACCTCATTATCTCCTGCCGGGATTGTTGTTGCAATTGCTTGCTAGCAGGTCTCTGAACCTCCAGGCTCTCTGGGCTCCAATCCATCTTGCGCACTGCTGCCAGATTAACCTTCTAAAGCTGTAGTTTCTAAACTTTGCTGTGCATTAGAATCACCTGGGGAGCTTGTTAAAAATACAGATGCCTTGACCCCAACCTATAGATTAGGATTGAGTAGGTCTGGGCGGGGCCCAAGGTATATGTATTTTTTAACAAGCTCCCAGGTGATTCTGATGCAGTCAAGGTTAGAGAATCTCTGGCACAGATCCCATCATGATGTTCCCTTTAAAAAAAAAGTTTCAGTGGCTTTTCCTTGCCTACCAACGTACTGTACAAGGAGTGAAGGGAGAGGTAACAGAATCCAGCCAACCTTCAAGGCTTGGCATGGCTACACACCAGGCTATTTTTCAGCTTACCCACCCCCACCCCCACCCCACATCTCAACATGAACCTTGTGCTGAATCTTGAATGCTAGTATCTTTCCATGCATGCCTTTTACTTCCTTGCTCCTTAATCTCGGTCAAGTTGTTTTCTGTGCCTTGGATGTTCTACCTTCTTCATTTCCACCAAATGTTGCGATAGGCTGGGGCTAAGGGACTTTTTGGACACTTGAATCACATGCTTGGGTACATTGCACCATCTTAGATAGGTTAATATCTTGGAACAGGATCCAAACCACAAACAAGATACCTACAACTTTGTGTCTCTCTTATACATGCTCCATCATTTTTTTTCCTGAAGATGACTCTCTGAGGTAGTACTGTACCCAAGGTTGCTCAATATCAGAGACAAATGTTGATATTCAAACCCAGGCTTATCTGACTCTAAACCCAAGGTTCTTCCAATTAGGTATCACTGTAGTTAAAGACGATGCAAGGCTCCACATTTGGTCATGGCTGCTTTTCAACCTGTGAAGATGAATCAGAGTTGACTGATTTGTGTTACTCACAGAGTAGGACTTGTGCCTACTGGATCTTTGCCTACTAGATACTAAAGGTACAGAATATTGCCTATAGGAATGAAACAGAATTAAAGGAGGTCTTTTAATCAACTTCCATTTCCCTAATTCCCTGGAGTAACCAATCCTTTCCACACTCTCTGTATAGCTTACCACAAAACACTAAACATCTGCATCTAGTTGGCTCTTTTATAGCTTGCCTACACACTTCTGCTCTCCTCAACTGAGCTTGCTAATGCTCAGCTGTAATCAGTCCCAATGCTTTTCATGCCAGTTGTGCTGGGTATTGCAATATAGCTGAATTCTTACTTTCATTGATGAACTATAAATATGAACAAAAAATTGTTTCTTCAGGCCGAGCGAAGTGGTTCATGCCTATAATCCCAGCTCTTTGGGAGGCTGAGGCCAGAGGATTGTCTGAGCCTGCAGGTTTGAGACCAGCCTGGGCAATTTGGCAAGAACTTATCTCTACCAAAAAAAAATAATTGTTTCTTCTCTGAAACCAAAGAAGAATGTTTTAAAACCTCATTAAAACGGAGAGACTTGAAGATAAACTGCTATCCACTTAGGTGTGGACAAAGCAACTGTAAAAGATTGGCAAAACAAAACAAAATCTTAAATCTAGAGGGCTTTCACACTTGACAAATGTCTAAGATTTCCCTCTACTTAAACTAAAACTTAAAGAATATGTTAGAGATGAAAATTATTAACTTAAAGAATGCATTAGTGCCGGGCTTGGTGGCTCAGCCTGTAATCCCACGCCTTGGGAGGCTGAGGTGAGTGGATTGCCTGAGCCCGTGGATTCGAGACCCACCTGGGCAACTTGGCGAGACCTCATCTCTACAATAAATCAAAAACTGGCTGGGTGTGGTAGTGCGTGCCTATAGTTCCAGCTACTTGGAAGACTGAGGTGGAAGGATCACCGGAGCCCAGCAGGTCGAGGCTGCGGTGGCCGGGAGCGGCCACTGCACTCCAGTCTGGGTGACAGAGTGAGACTCCAACTCAAAAAAAAAAAAAAAAGAATGCATTAGGGATGAAAATTATTCAAGAAAGATGATGAATAGCTCTAATAAGCAAATGCAAAACAAGTAAAAGTCCTTGGCAATGTACATAGCATGTACACAGAATGGCATAATATTGAAAAAAATCTGTATCAGTGTAATTTACCATATTAGCAAACTTCAAAAGACTATAGATCACCTTAATAGTTACAGGAAAAACACTAGACAAAATCAAACATTCATTCCTGACAAAAAGTCTCAGAAAAACAGAAAAAGAACCTTCTCAAACGGAAAAAGGAGATCTCTAAAAAGCCTAAAGCTAACATCACACTTATGATGAAAGGCTGGATGTTTTTACCCTAAGATCAGGCACAAGACAGGAACGTCCACTCTCATTTTTATTAAACATTGTTTTGGAGGTCTAACTGTAATCATCAAGCAAGAAAAAAAAATAAGTTATCCAGTTTGGAAAGTAAGGGTTAAACTGTCTTTCTAGATAGTTATTATGCCTGCAAATATAGAAAGATCAAATGGAATCTACAAAAAAGCCACTAAAACTAGTATGTGAATTTTTTTTTTTTTTTTCAGTTGGAGTCTCACTCTGGCGCCCAGACTGGAGTGCAGTGGCCGCTCCCAGCCACCGCAGCCTCGACCTGCTGGGCTCCGGTGATCCTTCCGCCTCAGCCTTCCAAGTAGCCGGAATTACAGGCATGAGCTACCAAGCCCGGCTGTTTTTTTGATTTATTGTAGAGATGAGGTCTCGCTGCCCAGGCGGGTCTCGAACCCGCGGGCTCAGGCAATCCACTCACCTCAGCCTCCCAAAGGCGCGGGATTACAGGCTGAGCCACCGAGCCCGGCTTAGTATGTGAATTTAACATAATGCAGAACATAAGATCATACAAAAGTCACTTGAACTAATCACTTATACTAGCAACAATCAGAAATTTAAATTTTAAAAATGTATCATTTACAATAACATCAAAAATATGAAGTAGCTAGCAAAATATTTCTAAGAGAAATGAAAGAACTAAATAAATGAGAAAATACTTTGCTCATGGTTTGAAAGAGTCAATAATAAGATGTTAATTCTTCCCAAAGTGAACTATAGCTTTGACACAGTCACAAGTTGACAAGCTGATTCTAAACTTCTCATAGAAAAATAAAGGACTCAGAATATCCAAACATAAAGGCTGAAAAGAAGGAAGTTGGAAGGCTAACACTCCCTGATTTCAAGTATACGATAAAGCTGTACTAAACAAACAATGTGGAATGGCATAAAGACAGACAATTAGATCAATGGATCAGAACAAAGGGTCTAGAAAAAAACTTACATGTGTGAACAACTGATTTTGGACAAAGATGTAAATGTAATGCAGTGGCAAATGGATAAGCTTTTCAATAAGTGGTGCTGGAACACTTTTATATCCACAAGCAAAAAATAAATAATAATAATAATTAACTTGGAACTATACCTCACATCACATACAAAATAAACACAAAATGGATCAGAAACCTAAATCTAAAACCTAAAGCTGTGCAACTTCTAGATTAAAAACAGGAGAGATTCTCTGAACTTTGGGCTAGGTAAAAATGTAACACTAAAGGCACAATACATAAGAGAACAGATTAATAAAATGGGCTTCATCAAAATTAAAAATTTCTACTCCTTGAAAGTCACTGTTAAGTGAATGGCAAGAAGCAGAGACAAGTAGAAAATCTTTGCAAAAATTTGTATGTATTATATGTCAGGAAATTTACATATAAAAATAAAATTATTTTCACTTTATATTATTTTTTGAGTTGGAGTCTCATTCATACTCAGGCTGGAGTACAGTGGCATGCTCACAGTCACCACAGCCTTGATCTGCTGGGCTCAGGCAGATCAATCCTTCTGCCTCAGTCTTCCAAGTAGCTGAGACTAAAGGCATGTGCTACCATGCTCAGCTAATTTTTTTGATTTATTGTAGAGGTGAGGTGTCACCAAGTTGCCCAAGCTTGTCTCGAACCCCTGGGCTCCAGCAATTCTCTTGCCTCCACCTCCTGAAGTGCTGAGATTACAGACATGAGCCACTAAGCCCAGTTACATTATTTCTTGAATACATTTTCATATATACATGTTTATCTCAAACTCAACAATAAGAAAACAAAGAATCTAACACAGAAGTGAGCTAAAGATTTATTTTTAAAAAGTTACCCAAAAAGACATACATACGGAAATAAACACATGAAAAGATACTCATCCTCGGTCATTAGGAAAATGCAAATTAAAAGCACATTAGGCTAAAGTGAAAAGACCTACAAAGTGTCAGTGAAGATGTGGAGAAACTGTAATTCTCATACGCTGTTGGTAGAAAAGTAAAATGGTACAACCACTTTGGAAAACAGTTTGACAGTTTTATAAAGCATTAAACAAATATCTACCATATGATCCAGCCATTCAACTCTTAGATATTTACTTAAGATGAAAAGGAATATATGTCCATACAAAGACTTTGTACGTGAATGTTTATAGAAGCTTTATTTGTAATAACCAAAAACGTAAACAACCCAGATGTCCATCAATAGATGAAAAGATAAATAAATGGTAATATAGCCATACAGTGGACTACTATTCAGCAAAAGAAATCGTCTCTTAATGCATGCAATAATATAAATGAATCTCAAAATTATTATGTAGAATGTAAGAAGACAGAAAAAGAATACACAGTGCATGATTACAGTTATATAATGCTCTAAATATGCAAAATAATCTATAATGACAGAAAGTAGATCAGTGGTTATTTTGTGTGTAAGTTGTGGTGGTGAGGTGAAGGGCAGGAGAGGAACTTTGGAGTGATGGATAGACATTAATCATGGCGATAGTGTCATGGAGGGATACATTTATTAAAATTTATTAAATTATATACTTTAAATGTATGCAATTTATTGTATGTCATTCACACCATAATAAAGCTGCTCTTAAAAAATTAAATGTAGGCCAGGCTCAGTGGCTCAGTCTGTAATCCAGCACTTTGGGATGCCAAGGCAAGTGGACTGCCTGAGCCTGCAGGTTCGAATCTAACCCGGGCAACTTGGCGAGACCACGTCTCTACAATAAATAAAAAATTAGCCAGGTGTGATAGCGTGCACCTGTAGTTCCGGCTACTTGGAAAGCTGAGGCAGAAGGATCGCTGGAGTCCAGCAGGTGGTCACTGGGGTGGTCATGAGCATGCCACTGTACTCCAGCCTAGGCGACAGAGTGAGACTCCAACTCAAAAAAAAAAAAAGTTAAATGTAGATGGCATGTTTTCTTTTTTTAATTACTCTTCCTTTAACTTTCTCAATTAACTGACAACATACATCACTGGCTAAGAGTTTTCCAAAACTCTGTTTTAAACAGGCTCAGAGTGGAGAAAAATCACTAGAGCTAAAACAAATCTTGGTCTTATCTAACATGATGATCAGATTAAAAAGCTGAGGGTGAAGGGAGTCCAATGAGGTTCCCCCGGTCCACATAGCTAAAGAGTTAGGAAAAAATTCCCAGCTCCTCTGACCCCTGCAGGCTCCTAGAACTTGTAATCTGTGTTTATCTACAAAGTTGCTAAGCACTGATAATTCTGGAGACAATCCTTAATGAAGCAAAGTTGTCAACTAACATTCAGCCTATGACTGCTGAGACCACGTGAAAGTGTTAAAATCATCCAGAAGAACAGGGGAACAAATCTTTGCATACTCAGCTCAATCATACACACTGGTCCACAGATTTAAGACCCATCTAGTTCCTTTCTTTATTAGTTGGATGATCTACTAATGATGATAATGATGCTAATTAAATTTCACAATAGACAAAGAGAGGCTAATAATTAGGAAAAAATGGAGCATGGCTTTGAAGACAGACACATTTGGGCTCTAATCTGAGTTTTTCACATAACATTTCAAATCTCAGCTTTTCACATAATATCCAACCAAATTTGGGTCTAGATAACATCTCTGAACATACTTTTCTTCTCTGTAAAATGAGATAATACCACTTTCCTTATAGAGAAATCACAATGATTAAATGAAAGCATATATAAAGTGTTCTAGTTCAATGCCTGAAATATAGTATATGTTCTTGTATGATTACTGGAATGCTGTGGCTTTAGAACAATGATTATCAATCCAGTGATTATCACAACTTTAACACCCTGGGCTATATCAGAATTACATCCCCCATTGTCTGTCCTATAGTCCCTGCCTCACCTTCCCCACCACATTAGTCAATCTCCTCTGTGCCACTAAGAATCACTGATCTAATGGGCCACACATATCGGTGAGAGTGTGTTCTATCCCTTAGAACTTTAGAACATAGATTATTTTCATTCACCTCGTGTCTGCTGATATTCAATCCTTCCAAGGATAAATATAGGGCAATTAGGACTACGGTTGGCAAGAGTTAAGTAAGTGACTGATAGTAGTATGTCAGGCCTGAGCAATTTAGTTTATTTGTAAACAGCCTGGACTTTTAAGTCAGAATGCTTGGGTTCAAGTCTTAGCTCCACCATGGCGTATAACCTCTTGAGCATCAGTCTCCTCATCTGTAAAATGGGTACTTCAAAGGATTGTTTTAAGAATGATATGAGACCATGTATAGCCCCTGGCACACAGGAAACACAAAATAAGTTTTGGTAATTGTTACTAACACTAACTAATCATCTGTAGAAAAAGCAATCAAAAGGCTTGACCTGATTTTTACTAAGTGATAGCACATGAACACAAATGCACACATATATGCACATACGCCTATGTAAGGTAAATTATCAAGGGAACAAAAAATAGCCACCTTTCAAAGTAACAGATTAAACCTCCAGGGAGACAGATATCAAGCAATAACAACCAACGCAGCCATTTGTGAAACAGCTTTAAAAGAGGTAGCTGTAGAAGCCAAAATGAATAGAACAGGTTCCCAACCCTTGCTTTTTCTCTGCCGAAAAGATATCAAGGTGAACGAAGAAAATGCTTCAAGCTGTTGCTTGCCATGAGGTGTCATTGGCTTACCCTCTGTTTTTTGATAAAAGACAGCCTGAGCACAAGGAAAGAGAGAGGAAGTGAAGAAGAAAAGAGACAAATTGGATGCTCAATAAGCTGGCTTTCAAAGGAGACAGGTATTAAAGGCTGAAAGGGGGGTGGCGGGATCCATGTCAGAGAAACCAAATTATATCAAAAGCAGAACAAATCAGTTGCATGCTTTGGCATGGAGGCTGGTTTAGAGTAAGGAAGCACAAGAACACGTAGAGCCCCTCTTTTATAATCAGTATGTGCCATCCTCTCCATGAGGACAGAAAACCAGATCAATGAGGTGCTTGTGGGACACACCCTGTCCAGGATAACAAGGAGTCACAAGGAAGTGTGCATACAGGGTCTCTCTTTGGTTCAGAGAACCCGCTCACAAACCAGGCTATTTTCCAGGACCCCAGTGAGGTCCAGTGAAATACTGTGTTCATGCTTCAGGACAAACCAGCCCAGGGAACAGATGAGCAAGAAGGGCAGGACTCAAAAGCTGGTACTCTGGCGAGTACTGCTGATTAGCTAAACACCCATTCCTCTCTTCCCAGCCAGCACACATGTGCTGGGAATCTCCTGAAAACAAGTTTCCAGAGAAGACATATGGTGCTTACTTACTAAGAAAGAGTGCTAACAAGACAAACTGAGAAGGAACAAGGGAAAAAACTGATTGGGTTTTTCAGCTTCTTGAGGAGGTGAGATTCAGACTGGAGGACATAAATGGGGCTGCTGTGCAAATGCACATCCCAGACAAAGGCCACTCCACCAAGGTTCTTCTCTAGGCCCACTCCCCTACCGCAGACCCACAAAATCAATACAGCCCTTCCTGTCAGAAGTGGTCAAGCTGCCTCTGGCAACTGGCGGCTCTCACTAGACAGGAAGAGTTGAACTTCCACCCAGAGGGCTCCGATCCTTGAGGGTAAAGGAATGGCTTCAGTGGAAAATCTCTCTCAACTTAACTCCTTGAAAAACAAATTCTCCATGGCTCTATGTCATCCAGGAATAGGATCCTTTTCTCATCCCACTAGGAAACAGGAAACTGAAAACCTCACATTGCTGAGTATGTTTAGAGGGGCAAATGGCATCTAAAAGTTTCTGGAAGATAGTGGTTCACCAAGCAGTGAAATGTCAAAGCAAGAGCAGTACCAATAGCAAATTGAATCTTATCTTAAGAACCTGCTATAGTTAGCAGGAGGAGACAGGCTGAGTATGCATCAGTTGGTTTTCAAAATATGTTATTTACAATACGCAGCAGATGTTCTTTGAATTCTAATGTGAAAATACAGGCTTTTTATTTTTTACTGACAGACTAAAAAGTACACTTAATATAATAATCTTGCAAAGTCCAAAGATTACCTCACAGTTTGGAAAATACTATGTTGAGTCATTAGTCCCATTACTCAGTATTTTCAAAACTCACCAGAAAAATATGGTACACTGAGACTTCCTGGTAACGACCTTCTATTTTTTGCAAGGAAGAACACAGCAAGGCTTCCCAGAAGTCTCAATTAAATCTGGAAAATGTTTCTAAAATATTCTGAAGCACAACATACACATGCTGAAATGTTTTAGGAGATCGTTGTTCATCATGGATGAGTTTCTGCTGTCATTCATTTAAAAAAAAACACAAAAACACAAAACAAACAAAATTGAGTACCTCCAGTTAGGAGGTATACTAGGTGAATAAAATACAAAGATAAGAAGAAAACAGTTCTTGCCCTCAGGAAGCCTTCTGTCTAAGCGAGAACAGTCAAGTAAACAGACCATTGCAAAGCAATCAGAATATGCTTCACAATATGGTTAGCAGAGGATGTCATGAGGGTAGCTAGCCAGTTTTGAAGGTGGTCAGGCAATTAATCAAGTCATGGGCCAGTGAAAATTTCCCAGGGGAAGCTTCACTAGAGACATCAGGAAGCTCTCTGTGGAGACTGGCAAGGTTGGGAGAGATAAGGAATCCCTTGGTGGGCCATGCAAGAGAAGATCAGGGAGGGAGCAGGGCGGCTAGAGAAGATCTAAGTGGCAGATAAACAAAAACAAAACAAAACAAAACAACAACAACTGGAAAAGAACTCAATAAATACTGGAAATTACTGGAAAAGAACCCGATAGGCTTCTTCATGCTTCCCACCATGAGCAATCTGCTTTTGCCATTTCTTCTCTCAGAAAAAAGCCAGGAAGAATGCTAGTTTGCTATGAAGAGTCACTGAGAACACATGAAAATGTTTGGTACACAGTAGGTGTCAAATGTATATTAATTTGCTTCCTTTCTTAGTATTCTTAACTCTCAGAACTGCAAATGTTTTCCTAACTATTGATCTCACCTGGAATAAATTATAGTTGAGCTCACAATAGTTCTATAGATATAGATTATCCAACAGATACTCTGTGATTGTGACTGCAAATTATTCAATAAATATCCTCTCATTGTGAGGGCTAAAACTCCACAAAAGTTCTGTTTATACAAAATATTTAAATATAGAGGCTTATTTAAATGTGTGGTGGGGTGAGTTTGTTGTATTTCATTTGCATGTAACATTTGTATATTCATTCATTCAACATTAAATATTTTGAAATATTCATTCAAATAACCAACACATTTCAAACATCTAATGCACAGTGTGAGGCTCTGTGCTGGTTTCTGGGCACAAAGAGACGCCCTTAATGTTTTCACTGTATGATGTGAGAAAGATACAAACAAAATACAAACAATATATTGATGATATAATGACAGGGGACCTTTTCTCAGTCAGTGGTTCTCAGCCTTGGCTGCAAATTTGAATTACTGAGGAACTCTGCCGAAAGTATTGATACTTGGACCCCATTACCAAAGATTCTGATTCAGTTGAACTGGGTGGTGAACGTACATGTGGGATTTAAAAACTCTGCAGGTAGCCGGGTTCGGTGGCTCAGCCTGTAATCCCGTGCCTTTGGGAGTCTGAGGTGAGTGGATTGCCTGAGCCCGTGGGTTCAAGACCCGTCTGGGCAGCAAGACCTCATCTCTACAATAAATCAAAAAATCAGTCGGGCGTGGTAACTCATGCCTGTAATTCCGGCTACTTGGAAGGCTGAGGCGGAAGAATCGCCGGAGCCCAGCAGGTCGAGGCTGTGGTGGCCGGGAGCGGCCACTGCACTCCAGTCTGGGCGACAGAGTGAGACTCCAACTCAAAAATAAATAAATAAATTTAAATAAAAACTCTGCAGGTGATTCCAATGTATAGACAATGCTAATAACACTGTCTGAAATATACTGTTCCTTTATAAGTTGCCTTTAAATGGTTTTAGCGTCATTAGCACAGATACAGAGATTCTCAAACTTTGGAGTGCATCAGAATCACCTGAAGGCCCAGGTTCCTTGAAGTAGGACAGGGCCTGGGCCTCTGTATATTGACAAAGTATCCTAAGTTCATTCTGAACTACAGGAAAGTTTGAAAACCACTGCTCTAACACAGCCTGGATATACCACACAGAACATGAAGCAGCAGGGTATTGGACTTTTTCAGAGCCAGGTCACTGAACAGAGGAATTACCTAAAATCTTTCCATCTTCACTGGCCCTTTCTTAGCAGTTGAATGCTGGATTTGACAGAATGAATGCATCTTCAAACTTCTCCCAGTTGTCTTCCTTTCAACTCTTCTCACTCTAGTAATTACAACATTTCAAGTTCCTTTAGAACTCTGAGTGATGAGTGTACTCTTGTACATGCTCCAATTTTGTTCTCAAAGTAACAGCAGGTCACTTAGAGCAGGGTTCATTACTCTTCTTTTACAGATGTGGAAACTTCAGGCCCAGGGACTTATCCATAGACCCACCCATGACTGGTAGAAGGTAGACTCAGGATTAGAACCAAGGTTTCCTGACTTTCCAATTATTTTCATTACATCACTGTTCCTCAAAGTGTGGTCCTTGCACCAGCAGCATCAGCATCACCAACTTGACCTCAATCCAGATCTGCTGAATCGCAAACTCTTGGAGTGGGATCCAGCATGTGTTTTTTTTTTTTTTTTTTTTGAGTTGGAGTCTCACTCTGTCGCCCAGACTGGAGTGCAGTGGCCGCTCCCGGCCACTGCAGCCTCGACCTGCTGGGCTCCGGCGATCCTTCCTCCTCAGCCTTCCGAGGAGCCGGAATTACAGGCATGCGCTACCACGCCCGGCTGATTTTTTGATTTATTGTAGAGATGAGGTCTCGCTGCCCAGGCGGGTCTCGAACCCACGGGCTCAGGCAATCCACTCACCTCAGCCTCCCAAAGGCGCGGGATTACAGGCTGAGCCACCGAGCCCGGCTCAGCATGTGTTTTAATAAGCCCTCCAGAAGATTCTAATGTAACAGAGTCTAAAAACCATTCCATTTTAGTACAAAGCTACTGTAACTTCTGTCAAAGTATAATGCAATTAAATATTCTCTTTTTACATGTACCAGTAAGTTCTAGGTACACTGGAAGGTAAGGGAAAAATTTGTGAGTTGGTGTAGACTCTTGAATGAATCCACAAGACAGTAAGAAAGCATGTGTCCTTTCTTCCCTTGATTTCATTGAGAATGATTAGGTGACTACAGTGGAAATGAAGCACCATCTAAAGCATGCCTATCTGTGACTGCATTCTCCCAGATAGGGTTTAGAAAAATTCTCTTCATTTGCAGGCAGGGAAGAGTTGATGAATAATTCTAGTCTTTCAACATTGCACCCATAATTTTCTTGCACTGAAAAGTTACTGTGAAATAGAAAATGAAGTCTTTCACCAGTACCAGCCAAACCTACAAAGTGGCTCCTTTATGATGAATTCATGAAAAATTTAATGTTATGAGAGGAGAGGAGGGTATTTACAGTATCTGAGTTTAGTGAAGTGGAACAGGGAGCCAAAGTATGATTTCTTTTTGGCTCTCAACACACATGGCACACAAGATGTTTCTATAAAGAAAAAAAAAGGCAGATTTGGTTCCGAGTTCAGTGAAATATCATAATTTCCATTTGGCTGCCTTTTGAGACAGTTGCCTTTTTAGGCAACTCCCCATTTCAAGGAAAAGTTTGGAGCTCATTAAGTCACCTACCTCCTTCCAACAGAATGAGAGAATGGCATTCTGAGAAAACGCTGGGCTTGCCTACGATACCCATAACACCAGACAGGTTCCTGGAGTTGCCAGATTGAGCAGGCTACATGTGATGATGGCATCTGTGAGATTTTCTGAAAACTTCATTTTTTTCCCCCTGGGCTGGCAGCTCTAGGCACTGAAGGATTGGGAGAAAATATGTTCTTTTATATTCCCACCTGTAGGTGGTCCAGTAACAGTTACAACGTGTAATTAGGATAGGGTGAAGTCTTCCTCTTGTGAAAAATCTAGGACCTAGAGCGCATTGCAGCTACATTTGCTTGAAGTTGAGTTCCAAAGAAAGACAGAAATCAAAACTTAAATTACAGGGGGGTGGGAGGAGCAGGTAGTAGCACAGTGCTGACCTAAAAAGGATGGCAAAAGTGGAGAACTAGAAGGGAACTCGGTTAACCTATGCTTTTTGAGAGGCTCTTTACAAGAAAACGTCCTATACCTGGTTAGCCAGGTTGCTCTACTTGAGCTCCACTTGAACAACAGAGGTGCCCAACACCATCTTAGAATGGATCTGATAGTTAAGTTAAACAATTTATCTCCTAATTGAGTTTGAATTTGCTTGAACTTGTTCTGTCCTCTGAGGAAATAAAGAATAAAAAAATAAGATTTAATTTTCTTTCACATGATAGCTCTTCAAATATTTAAAGACAGCTAACATGTTCCTTTGTCCAGGTCTGCCCCTATCAAATAACCTAACAGTGGTTAAGCCATTAAAACTTCCTGGAATACATTTTACTTATTATGAACTGGATATTAGGATAACTATCCCTTTCTAACTTTATACAACTATAGAGAGGGTGAGATAAGATGTGAAAGTACCATATAAAGAAGACGGCAGGTTTGCTACAATTCTCTGAAGCTTCTTTCATCTAAGCCTTGTACCCGGATTGATTTAAAATAGTAATAGTTCAGAAACTACTGAGAACTCTCTTGACACTGACATAAAGTTTATCTACAAGTTTAGTTTTTTACATCTTTTATATTTTATAGAAGTTAAAAAATTCATTCACGGAAGAAATATTTATTCAAAATATACTATATTTAAGATATTCTATCAGTGGTTACAGGCGTTACAACAATGAAAATGCAAAGCTCCTACTTTTGGAGACTGGATAAGACAAGCACATAAATATTTGAACTACAAGACAAAGTGCTAAAAATCCTTTCCCACCCCCTATGAAATTCTGGAAATCCAAAGGATGAGAGAATTTCAACACATGTAATCATGTTGGCAGATATAAATGACATCATTATAGAGAAAAGAACACAGGATAAGTAAGGTCCTGAAAATGAGAAATTGTGGAGGTGAAAGAAACAATCATCAGTATTTTGCTTAGGCTAGAACACAGTGAATGTGAAGAAGAAGTGGAAAAAATCATGGAAGGTCTTACAACTTAGGTTAAGAAATTTAGAATGTATTCAGCAGGCTTACAGGGATTTGGAAGATTGTTGCATAGGGAAATGACATAATCAGAAATGTGTTGAAGAAGGATTGCTATGTAGCCGTAATATATAAGATGAAATGAAGTAGAATACAAAGAGTCTCCTGATAGTCCAGAGAAGAGTCAACGAAGGCCTGAACCTGGACAATGACATTGAGAAGCAGAGACAATGGATGAAGTAATACAGCTTAGATAAAATAAAAGATTTACTACACACATGCTGGCTTGTCATCTTTGGCAAAGAAGGAGGTGATTGGGAAAGAAATAAGTCAAATTTTCAGCCCTGGGTCACACTATGGCTAGAATTAGAGAAGACAGTCTGACAGGGTCTAAGTTCTGTTTTGAGCAATGAGTCTAAAGAGCTGGCAGGACATGCAAGTGGTGAAGATAGTTCTGGAAGTTATCCACATAGTTAGTAGTCAGATGGTATTATGAGACTAGAAAGAGAGAAAATAGAAAGATAAAAGAATGGGTACACATATTTAGGAAGGCACTGAACACGGGAACACTGGATCCAAAGAAGCTGGAGAATGTGAAGTACCATAGAAGCCAAAGGAAAATGAGTCTTCAAGATAGTAATAGAGTTCCATGCCACCTAAAGAGTGCTAGGTTTGACAAATAATAGGATGCCATGAACTACAAAGCAAGACATTTCAGTAAAGTAATGAAGGCAGAATCATGGCTGCAAGAAGTTAGATGAGAGTGGGTGGAAAAAAAGCACCAACAGAGAGAGCAAACTGTTTTCAAAAGGCTTGACAGTGAAAGAAATGAGAAAAATAAAATGGTAGCTTGAGGGGGCAGCAAAATCAAAGAGTTTTTTTCTGAAGTGTGAACTTGGAGTATTACTGTAGGTTGAAGAAAGAAAATGAAGATGCAGTCAAAAGCTAGGTTTCTAGAGGAGGAGAAAGGAAATGGGAGTGAAGGATACAAACAAAACCGTTCTCCTTAGAGAAAAGGGTAAACACTTGATTATTTAGATGAATGAAAGGAGGAAATAGGAGGAAATACCGGGTAAAGCTGAGAAGGAGCTTAGGACTGTTGAGATCATTCATCCTGCAGATAAGTGGGGCGTGATTTGATAATAGTGTTTGAATCCTGTAAATCTGAGCATTGGTGAAATGATGAGAGAAAGGCAGGGAACATAAACAAGGAAACATGAGTTAATGCTATGAAAGGGTAATGTAATTCAAAGACATAAGAGAAGCCGGGCTTCAGTGGCTCAGCCTGTAATCCCATGCTTTGGGAGGCTGAGGTGAGTGGATTGCTGAGCCCGTGGGTTCAAGACCCACCTGGGCAACTTGGTAAGACTTCATCTCTACAATAAATCAAAAAAAATCAGCTGGGCGTGGTAGCGCATGCCTGTAATTCCAGCTACTCGGAAGGCTGAAGCGGAAGGATCGCCGGACAACAGTCGAGGCTGCGGTGGCCGGGAGTGGCCACTGCACTCCAGTCTGGGCGACAGAGTGAGACTCCAACTCAAAAAAAAAAAAAAAGACATAAGAGAAGTCTTTCTGACCATGAAACATGTGAAACCCAGGAACCCTCAATGGAATATTAGAAAAAGAATTATGAGATATTTAAAGATATAACTGAACTCACGTTCAGACACCTTAGGATATTTCAGAGGTAAAATGTTCCGAATAGGCAAATCCACAGAGAAGGAAAGCAGATTAGTGGTTTCCCAGGGCTGGGAGTAGAAAGGTATGAAACTGGAGTTTCTTTTCAGCTGATGAAAATGTTCTGAAACTAGATAGTGGTGATGGTTACACAATTTACTACGTGGCTATGAATATACCAAAAAAAATCAATGAATTATATACTTAAATAGCATAAACTATATGATAGGTGAATCATATCTCAGTAAGTATTTTAAAAAATACTTCAGAGATAGAACTGATGATGAACATGGATATGTACTAAATAATATTTTCCAGCTCTTAAGTTTCCTCAGAACATCCATCAAAGATACCATGATTTTTTAGAAAGATGGGTCAGAAAGGACATATTAGCGGGCTCCGTATTTGCCCATGCCAGCAGTAAGACTGAGAGAAATGCTGGGTTTCTCAGCATTGTATTATTTTAATCAGTGCTTCCCAAATCAGAGTCCATGAACTGGTTGTATCTAAACTGCCTGAAGAGCATTTCAAAAGTACAAATTCCCAGGCTCTACCATAGGCCTCTTAACCAGAATATTTGGGGACAGAGCACCAAAGTCTATATGTATGTCTATGAAATATTCCATGTTTGCAAACCACTGTGTAATAACCAACGATACTGTTGAGTAAAAACACAAGAATATGGTGAAACTGGTAGAGTGATAGCTACATTAGTTGGGTGTGACAAAGCCCACATCTCTCACTACATTCCGTGTCAGGCTATCAGAAACACAACTTTTCTAAATGCTGACTACTACTGCTCACACTCCTAACAGTCTTCTCCTTGGTCTTCATAATTTAGAAAGTCCTTGGAGTCATGAAGACATTTTCTAATTTGCTTTAAGGAAACTATTTTTGTTGTAGCAAGATAAGATGCAGAAGTAGTAGCATATAGATTAGGCTGTGTTAATACTGGCTTAGCTGTTTGGCAAAATGAGAGTTAAATAATATAATATTGCCACCTTGTTATAATGTATTGGCAAATATACTGAAATACCAGCGTTACAATTTCTTAGAAATCAAGAAGGCAAAAGAAAAGCCAACAATTCCACAATGACCTCCTAATGGCTTTTCTCTTTGTGATTGAGCATCTTCCTTTTTTTATTCCTTATGTGTATACCACAAAACGAGTACCTGGATAAGCACAAGTAATGTATGGTACCTGTCTTTAAAGATAATAAAGTTTAGTGGAGAAGCAGAAAGCAATTGATGATTATGTGCAGTGAGGTAAATCTTGTGAAAGTCTTTACAACGGGAACGTAGAAACAGAGGCTGTGGACCATGTGGACCATGAAGAAAATATATCAGGAGTCCAAAGGAAGACAAACATCATGGCAACCTGTGTAAAATGCTCTTTCACCTCATAGTCCTAGAAACACAGGGAAAAGGTGTTTTTTGTAACCAGTCTGTGCCAACCTTTACCCACTACATCTTCAAAGTACTGGCAGCCACATGTCTGACTTCTCTGTGGGGAAGCAACCAGTCAGGCTAGTGGCATCAAGTCCCTTCACACTCAACAGGGACTTTACTAACATCTCATTCTCCTACTAAGTCTGGTAGGGAAATGAAAAATGTCTTCAAAGATCAGAAACTTTTGCTTTGAGGCTTACTTGTCCACTACTCAATAACAGAACAAACTCCAAATCCCTTTCAACCTTTTGTTAGCAAGCTGAGAAGCTCTGACATCCTCTAGTGACAATCCGAGGAGCTCCTTTTGCCAGCAGTCTAGAACACCAAAGCATAAAGGAAAGGTCTCAAAACGGAGGGCTGTTTTCCCTGCACAGGCAAGCTCTTGGCATCGCTGGTGTTGCACGCAGCTGCCTGAAGCTGAGTTGGAATGGTAGTCATCTCTGTGCGGCATGACAGGAGTGGTATTTTGCTGTGGGCCCAGCTTCTGTTAGGATGGCAGAAGTAGTGGCCTGTCACCCAGAATTACTTCTCAGATCCCAATTATATGTTTCAAAAATATCACCTATTAAGACCCAAACACATTGTTTGCTGGTTGCAGCCCTTTGAACAGGTTACCATGGATTTATGCTGGCATAATGGGCCTGCATGATGTATGTTCCCTGTCAGTGCTGAAACAACAGTCAGTGCGTCTGAGTAGGCCCACCTGCCAAGCAATATGTTCTCAATCCCTCAGGCAGAGCCGTGCACTACTCGGCTAAGACAACGTCCCCCCACTGAGCAAATGGCAGAGCCATGGAACACAGGCAACCGTGAGCGCATGCGCGGAGATCACAGGCACACGGCAGGAGGGACGGTGGGGAGGGACAGTGAGGATGTTCCCGTCAGGCTTCACTTCACAGTGACAAGCAAACAATCTCATGGTTTTTCTTTCTTTCTTTCTTTTCTAATGAACTAGCATAGGTTGCTAATTGCATTCATCATTAACGCAAGTGGCTGCAAGTTGGCTAGGGGATGACTGGTAGACTGGCTTCCGAAACTGAAAATAGGAAATGGACAGGAATAATGTTCAGATCAATGCAGAAGTGGCCTGTCTCATGGTAGTTAGGAATTTTGTTAGAATGCAAAGGCACAGTCAGATGAAGATCCCACTTCAAAGAAGAAGGGAGGCAGCAAACAGCCAGTCACCTAAGAGGTGGCAGCATGTTTCACAGAATTGGCTGATTTGAGAGCTCACTACTACCTTGTTTTTGCTTGTTTTATGGAAATATCCCTAGACAGAGAAGCAGACTTCACCCTTACTGTAGAAAACATACTTTTTGTCAAGGACAGGCACTAGGAATTTTTGGCTGAGAATGCTCTGGCTAATTAGTGATAGTATGAAGTCTGTGCTGAGAAGAATGCCTCAGAGATGCAAAACAGATTCTGCATTTAGCTACTCATAAGATAGAAACTACAATGAATGCACTGCTTTCTAAGTGAATAAGCTCTCTGAAGATTATGTAATAAGAAACAATGAATGGTGTTCTTATGGAGAATGGGGGCACAAAATTGTTCAAAGCAGTAATAATAATTTTTTTAAAGGCTACAATATTACTCTGGGGTTTTAGGCCAATCCTCTCTAATCTATTCTCAAGATCTCCAAACATTTTTCCAGGTCCTGAACCACATGGAGTGGTATGTCACAAAACAGTTCCTGTAAAGGACTATGACAGACTGCTCACTTGCATTTTACAAGGCTGTGCTAAGCTCTTGGGGTAGAACACATGATAACCATCTCCTCTCTGCATCTTCTCCTGGGAGAAAAGTAAGCTTTTTTTTTTTGAGTTGGAGTCTCACTCGGTAGCCCAGACCGGAGTGTAGTGGCCGCTCCCGGCCACCACAGCCTCGATGAGCTGGGCTCCAGCGATCCTTCTGCCTCAGCCTTCCAAGTAGCCGGAATTACAGGCATGCACTATCACGTCCGGCTGAGTCACCGAGCCCGGCAAAAGTAAGCTTTTTAAAGCCCAAAAAACGTCAACAACAAAAAGCAGTGGTTAAATTACAGTAAAGTCAAATTATGAAATACCTTACACCCTCTGCAAATTACAGTTTAGTTTTCTATTGATTAACAATAAAAGAGCATCAGAATATATCAACAAGAAAAAAGATGAAATTTGAATTCATTTGTGGAAAAATATATAGATTTCATAAATGTTTGTATACACACAAGCGAAAGATCTGGAGGGATGTTCAAGAATAGATATCTCTGGGTAAAGTGGCTTCAGGTGGTTTTTTACTTTCATAACTCTTCTGTATATTTTAATTTTTTCAATAAGAATGTCATTTTATGAAAGGTCATTGAGTTATTTTAATAAAAAAAGAGAATAACTACAATGTGATGCAGTGGGAGATAAGTACACTTAAATGAGGGAAAAATCATGGTGGTCAGAATTAGAAAGGTCTTTTAGAAAAGGCAGTGAGTGAGAAGTACACAGGGGTTGATGATGAATACAGAGCAGGGGTGACGCTGCATAATGAGGAAACAGTAAGCAAAGGCAAAGAGGCAGAGAACTAGGAGATTTGCTAAAGAAGCAGTCAAGAATCTACTTTGGCTAGAGTAAGTGCAGGTACTTGTAAAGGAGAAGTAAAAAGATTTTAAAGCAAGTTTGGAACTTTTAATAGTCTGGGCAACATAGCAAGACACTGTCTACACAAAAAATTTAAAAAATAGTTGGGCATGGTGGCACATGCCTGTAGTCCTAGCTACTTAGGACACTGAGGTGGGAGGATCACATGAGCCCACGTGATCAAGGCTGCAGTGAGCTATGTTTATGCCACTGTATTCTTGGCTGGATGACAGAGTAAGACTCTGTCTCTAAAAAAATTTAAAAAATAAAAAGTAGTCTCTACACTGCCAGATAGAGGAATTTCCATTTAATTTGGAAGGCAAATAAAACGCAAGGAAAAAAGAGGGTATGTGTTTGAGAAGGGGTTGATATACAATATAAAGTGTGTTTTAGAAAATTAATTGGGCAGTGATATATAGAACAGATTGGATTTGGGGACACAAGCAGATGGGCATGAGTTGGAAGGTTAGTGGACACTGCAAGGAAGAAGTGAGGAAAGAAGAAAAGTCTGAACAGATACAAGAATAAATCAATTGTGTAGAGTTTAGAGTTTTTGAAGTTGATTAACCTACAGATTCAACAGGATGAGTCTAAGATAATCTTTAAAGGACAGGGAAAACCAGAGAAAGAAATGAAATGGAGAGAGATGAGATTATAGACATGCTGAACTTGAGATACTGTCATGATATGCAAGAAAGTCTTAGGACAATGGTATCTGAATTGGTAAGAAAACTTGTCCCAGAATTCACTATCTGGATTCCATGTGCACTGACATTAGTAGAAAGTAAGTTCTGTGAGGGAAGACTTTTTAGTCTGTCTGGTTTAGTTGTGTATTATCCACCCATAAAACAACACTTGGCATATGGCAGACACTCAAAAAGTATTTATTGATCGAATAAAGTAATACTAACATTGAAATAGAAAGTCAATGAGAGTGCAACATAAAGATAAAGCCAAAGAGAGCTGAAAACAGACTCTTGAAGATACAAATCAGGTAGGAAGTGGAGGAAGTCAACATGACAAAGGGGAAAAGAGAAGGAGCTTTAAACTTATTTTCCTGCCATCTGGCCAAATTCTGTCTCTAATTTTCTTTGGACAACCTAAAATTTTCTTAGTCTTGGTTTTCTCATATTTATAACAAGAGGGCTAATGATCTTAAAGGCTCCATCTAGGTCCACAATATTATACATTTCATGAATCCCTCATCATTGATGTAATTTTTATAATTCAAGTTGGCTTACATTTGTGTCTGGGGCTAACCAATGATTTACAAGTTTCCTGAATTCTGGGGAGTTTCTCTCCCTAAGTTGCTCAATATTGTACTTTCTCATAAATTGCAGCTCAATAAATAAGTTGATTTGACTTTTTCCTTTTTTGAAGTACAATTGCACACAATGAGATGTACAGATTTGAAGTGTACAGTTTGAGTTTTGATAAATATATGTGCTGTTATCTGCCTTCTTATCAAGATATAAAAAAATTCCATGTTGATTAGATTTTTATTTCTTCACTATTGCATTGTTAGTAACCCACAATGACTATCAGTATACGTATTTGTTATCTTGTCAATATCTCATTGGTAAAATAGCTATATAATCAATAATTTTTTAGACATATAATTCTAATGTTTTTCTTAGTATTATTCTGTCCTCCTATTTTGGTATTTTTTCCATGTGATAGACAATAAATTCAACAAAGAGTCTAGGACTAGACCAAACATTATTTATTTATAATATCACTGCCAGGTTTTTTACTGAAAATAAATCATGAATCTGACTATCTCCATAAGAGGTATTTATATTATACTCTTCTATATTAGTGGATATTTGGTCATTTGAGAGACAAATACTTAATTCATTTTTTAGCCAAAAAAATGTGTTCAATAGCATATTTTTAAAAACACGCTGTTATATTTCAGGCTAGTTTTGAATATTTCTTTGGTTGGGTCATGAGACTGTGGCTTTTGAATCATCTGGATTCAAACACCATTCAGCTGACTTTGGCTCGTCAGAATGAGTAAGGGGAGCTCTGCTTTCTCCTGTTTTTAATCAGATACAATTTGATGTTTACCCATTTCTGACACCTGGCTCTGAAAAAGCCCACGGGTGCCAGTTTAGACCAAGCCCCATGTCTCTGGACCCTGATTGGTCCTTTGGATCTGACAGTTCCCCAAACTTCAAATTCTCTGGGGTCACTTTAGCTCTGTTTTCTCCACCTTACAAGAATATTTATAAACCCAAAGCTGTGGACTAGAGCCCTCCCCTGAGATCACAGCCACAGACGTGGTCTTGGCTTTGCCAGCGGAAAGGAGGACTGCTTTTGCGGTTACTGTCAGACGTCAATGGTGGAGGCTGGCTTCCAGGCAAAGTCTCCAGTACTTAGTTCCTACCAAAATGAAATAAGAACCAACACATGCAACTGAAATTACCCAAGTCTGTCCTCCCAATACTTAGACAAACAATTCTACCTGCACTGAATTTTAAGTACTTTTAGTTTCTATATGAGCAAATATTCCAGTTTTGCACTAACTCTGGTTGATCCTAGAGCTGCATTAGTCATAAAAGAGGAGAGAATGTCATCTGTGCCCAATACTTAAGTCCTTACTCAAGTAAAGTGTTACACTGGAAAAGTGTAAGTTTTATAGTGCTGGACAATGAAGAGCCCTAAGAAGACTGTAGAAAAGTCAACAAATCAAACCATATATGTATTTATTGAACCACTTCAGACACTTTGCTTAGCATCGGTCCTGTATTTTACATGGTTTTTGCACATTCTGGAGAATCTGGGCCTAAAAAGTTGACCCTGTTGTCTTCTCAACCATGATTTGGACCCAGTCTAAATATTTTTTGCTTCTAAGTCAATCCAGCACAGCACAATTACTTGCCTCTGGTACAACAAATAAACCAAGAAAAACCTCTCAGCCTTTGCCTCGTTGAGGAAAACATACTACATAACACAAAAGTAAAAATGAAGTTCTTAGAATACTTGAGGTAAATGTCATGATGTACCAAGACTGAAGATTGATAAATTCAGTTTCTTAGTGTAGGGATCCTCTTTACCTCCTTCTTAAGAAAGGATTTTCCAGACTTAGTTTAAATACTCCTGCTGACAGTGCTTAATACTTTTCATGACAGTCAGTCTACCATAGTACAGCTACACATTTTATTCTGAACTGAAATCTGTCCCTTTAGAACCTACATATAGAGAATGGCCTCTGAAATGACACAGTTTGTCTAATAATAGTTCTTCAACATGATAGTTTTAGCTATCTGGCATCTAAACCTAGCCGAGGAGTTGTGGGATTTCAAAAATGGTTGTAGGCATGGTTCCTATCCTGAAGCTGCTACAGGTGGTCAAGAACATTATATGAGAACCTGACTCATATACCCAGCAACTTAACTAAAAAGAAAAGTCATAAAATTCTTTTTTTTTTAATAATTAATCAGTATTTTTTATTATGGTTTTGTGGGGTACAGTTAAGGGTTAGGTGTACAATTACGTTTCATTCAGGCACCCTGTTGATAAGAGGTGTTTTCCCAGCCCCAGACAGATATTTGCTACTGTTAATCCCATCCCCCTCCCCCCCATAATTTCCCAGTACCGTCAGTCATTTTCTTACAGTATTACATTGGATGTTCAAGGTCCATTATATGAGTGAGAACATGTGATTTTCTGATCTTTGTTTCATAAAATTCTTAACAGCAGTTTAAATGCAGTGTCAGTCTTAACAAGAATCAGAAGTGATATGAATAAAACAGTACATGAAACAATGTTCTAACAAAATTACAAAGGTAGTAGGCTCTACCAAGTTTCCATAATCCTTAGATCACAATTTTAAACTCTAGATGGTTTTTGATTCATATATTTATACCTTTTAACATTTGTTCATTACTAGATTTAATGTTAATACCTTACATTGGTATAGCACTTTAAAGCTGTCAAAGAATTTTACATGTTATTTTATATAATTTGATTTTGAAATTTAAAAGTGACATCATGCCATGGAAAATGATCAGCCTTTCACTAACCATGCTGAGAATATAATGAGGAATATAAATGTAATCCACTTTTCTGAATTGGCTTCTTGATATCTACAAATATGAACTCTGAAGTAAAACTCTGCCACATACTAGCAGTGTGACCTTGGGTAAATTTCTTAACTTTCTGTAAGCCATTGTTTCCTTTTCTAACACATAGATAATATACTGTGAGCCTAAGTAAATTAATTCACATAAAGAGCTAAGCTCAGTTCCTGGCATATAGGATGAATAAATGTTTGGTTTTATTGATCTTTTTGTGTGTTATAATTAAAACTGATTTCTTTATTCTAAAATTTATTTTATCTTAGATAGATGACATAGAAAGGAATAGCAAGAATAAAGTTCCACAGAAATTAAGAGAAAGTTGTCACATTGGTAATTCAAAAATATGCTGACGGCCACTTCTGGGTAATATATAAAGGAAAGTAGGTTGGGCTTGGTGGATTACCCTGTAATCCCAGCACTTTGGGAGGCTGAGGTGAGTGGACTGCCTGAGCCTGTGGGTTCAAGACCAGCCCGGGCAACTTGGCGAGACCTCATCTCTACAATAAATAAAAAATTAACCAGTGCTTGCCTGTAGTTCTGGCTACTTGGAAGGCGAAGGCAGAAGAATTGCCTGACCCCAGTAGGTCGACACACTCTAGCCTGGGCAACAGAGTGAGACTCTGACTCAAAAAAAAAAAAGTAAAGCAGTACTCAAACCTGTGTATAACAGCATTATTCACAACAGCTAAAATCTAAAAGCAATCTTAGTGTCCACCGATGAATGAATGAATAAAATTTGGTATACTCATACAATGGAATATTATTCAGCCTTAAAAAGGAAGGAAATTTTGTGACATGTTACAATATAGATAAACTTTGAGGACATTATGTTAAGTGAAATAAGCTAGTCACAAAAGCACAAATACTATTTGATTCTACTTTTATGAGATACCTAGAGTAATCAAATCCATGATGCAGAAGGTAGAATGGTGGTTTCTAGGATGGTGAAAGGGAGAATGGAAAGTGATACTCTAAAATAGATTTGGAGTTTCAGTTTGGGAGGATGAAAAAAGTTCTAAAGATGAATAATGATGATGGCTGCACAATGAGAATGCACTTAATGCCACTAGATATATAACTAAAATGGCTAAAATAGTAAATGTTATGTTTTATATATTTACACGCATATACATATATATGCATATATATTTTTATCACAATAAAAAAGCCTGGAAAAAAATCTTATGATGGTATTTCAAAAGACTTTGGTCTTCAAAGAAGTATGAGGCACATTCCCTGGACTAGAGGTACTTAACATCTCATTAGAAAGATAGAAAACATACTAAAAAGACAAATAGCAATCCAAAGTACTCTAATTAAGGCAACAAGTAAATAAATAAACAAGCATTAATGAAGCCACAATTTTCCAATGACATTAATACAGTTGGTGGACATTACCCATGACTTACATAGGCCAGATGTCTTGGGTCAGATCGTGGACAAAGACTGTGAACCAAGGTTTCACACAGTGGCACTCAACAACAGAGCATGAATATTAAATGCAAAAATTCAAGAGGCTCCCATAGACACTCATTGACTGACAGCTTCATCTCCGGGGCTTTCTGTACTCCATCATGCAAACACAGACAATGTGAAACAGTTTCTATAATTAAGCACTTTCCTTATCCTCCCCTAGCAGAACTACGTTCAAGATAAAGGATAATGGCACTAAATGAACAGGTTAATTAGAGACAGCATTTACCCCTGCAGGCCTTCCACTGGAAACACCATTTCACACCATTACATCACACAGGAGAGCAAGGCTCTAGGGACCAGCTCCTGAGACAGCCAGAGACCAGGAGAGAACAAAGCAAGCAGCGGCAAGTGGGAAATCATGCTGGCCTATCCAACATACATAACCATTCAGGATTTCTCCCCATGTTTCTCTAAGGTATGAGCTGACAAACTACAACCCACAGGTCAAATCAGACCCACAGTCAGTTTTTGCACCGCCTGTAAGCTAAGATTAGTTTTTATGTTTTTAAAGTGATGTGAAAAAAAGAAAAACGAAGAAGAATATATGACAGAGACCTGTATGATCACAAAGGCTAAAATATTTACTATCTGACCTTTTACAAAAAAAAATTGCCAATCTCTGCAATAGGAAATAGGAATTAAGTAATGTGTTTAATTCCAAAAAGGAAGATAGAAAATTACAAAAGGTTCACATGAGAACATTTCAAAACTCCAACCTATCCCCAAGTATCATCTTACAAATATCTTAATTTGATGCAGAGACGTCTTTTCATTCATCCTTATTGT
This sequence comes from Cephalopachus bancanus, assembly GCA_027257055.1. NCBI lineage: Eukaryota > Metazoa > Chordata > Mammalia > Primates > Tarsiidae > Cephalopachus > Cephalopachus bancanus. Next base: position 3,111,212 of record JAPVLO010000161.1, on the reverse strand, counting down.
GAGCAAAAATGCTCTCTCCTTTCGACCATTTAGGGGGGGAAAAAGCAGAAAAGTCTGAGAAACTTATTCATTCAAACAATTTTTTTTTAAACAATAAAACACAAACTTGTCTACTCCTCCCTTCTCACCTACTCCTTTATTAAACCTAGTATTTATTTCAAGACTGAACATATTCTTAATAAAATATTATGATTTAAGGTGGTAACCTACTATTATTCTGTTGGTTTAGGGGTATTTAGGACTAAGTTTTAAAATAGGTTGCAAGTTGAAACTTGACAAAGGCAAGACTCACGTATGCACAAATTATTGTATGTAATTGGAAAACAGCTGTTTAGAATTTGCTAACTCATAAGAGCTGAGGAAAGAAACCAAACCTCAACAACCCACCTGACGTAACATACTTGTATTCTGAATAAAACTCATTGCCCATTCAGAATCTGCCATTAATTCAGTCGGTGTTTTTCTTTCCAGAATAATAAATACTTTCTTCAACTGAAATGTGGGATCATTACAAATAAAAATATTGCTTTTGACTGACTGTAAGTGGATTACATATTTACTTTGCTTTATTGAAAGGCCCATGAGGGCAATGGCCATAACTAACACCTTCTTTTGCATTCCATCCTGCCTTGCTGGGCACAAAACAGGCACCAAAAAAAAAAAAAAAAAAAATTCCTGTTGATGAAATAATGAATAGCCAATACAAAGAATGAAAACTAGTAAATGAGGCTGGTTCACCCTTGCCAGATTCACACATTTTAATGTGGTTATTGGCAAAAGTTAAAGTCTCTTGGCTCCAGAGTGAGACTCCAAAGTTCAATAACCTCCAATGAAATCTCAAACAAAGTCAATCAGGCTTCTAATAGCTCTGGTCTCTCATATCCAAGTGATTTTGAGACAGAGAAATCTTCGCACTCTATATGTTGTTTCACAAACATTTCAACACTTGAATTTCTGAATCAGTATGGTATCTTTTGGATAGAACCTCCCTCTGAAAGGGTTAAGCATGACAAAGGCTTCTGACTATAAGTTCACCATCCAGAAAATGTGTATTTCCATGCTAGTTGACCAAGGAAGAGTTAAACAAAGAGGGCAGACACTTCCAGGGAGAAGCAGTTAACGGGCTTAAGTTGGAGCAGTTGTTCCTAGGGCTGCTGTACTATTGGAGTCTTTCCACTAGGTCTACAGATAGCCGTTTCCCATTTGCAGAGTTAGCACTTGTTTTAAGGAGTTCCTGCTTCTGCCAGGTGCAGTGGCTCATGATTGTAACCCCAGCACTTTGGGAGGCAGAGGCAAGAGGATTGCATGAGCCCAGCCTGGGTAACATAACAAGACCTCGTATCTACAATAAATTAAAAAATTAGCCAGGTGTGGTGGCAGGCACCTGTTGTTCCAGCTACTTGGAAGGCTGAGGTGGAAGGATCACCTGAGCCCAGCAGGTCGAGGCCGTGGTGGCTGTGAGTGTGCCACTGCCCTCCAGCCTGGGCGACAGAGACTACTACTCAAAAAAAAAAAAAAGAGTTCCGGCTTCATCTACTTATAGTCTGTGTGCTCACACATATGCACATGCACATGCATGCACACACACGGTGATCTCAAAGTCAGGCTTGATGATGGGGTAAAACAGTGTCTTCTAGGGTTGCATGAGGATAAGGAGTTAGTTACCGTAAGTGGAAAAGTTCTCAAACTCACTAGGGACCTTAAGGCCTTATGCCTTTCACCTTTTTCTAATATATGAATATAGTTTTAAAAAGGAAAACATGCCCATTGATATGCCACTCATCTCAGCCTCAATAAAATCACTTCCCTTTTTTACATTTTAAAAACTCAGCCCTGCCTGAACACTTATTTTCCTGCCCTTTGACTACATATCAAACTAAATGTTACTTACAAGCAATTGACTGCAAGTTAGTTTAACAGCAAGACATCCCTTTAATTAACTGCCCTCTTTTTTATTGGAGTTGACAGGCAATACATTTGTAGCATCTCAACTGATTACATGAAGTCTTAGGTAGTTACATGCCAATTGGTAAAGAAAAAATTGCCTGCATTAATACAAACAGATTTTGTGGTTAAGAAATCTCACAAGAAAAAAAATTCAATAATTTCAAAGAACTTCATATTGAATGTCAACATTGTTTTTTTAACAGGAAGAAATTGTTAATTGCATTAATTTAAAAAATGTGTCTTTTAACACACTTTCAAAACTAAACTCTTCTTGAGACATTGCTGATTTTTCCCTTAGACTCATTCAACTTCACGTAGAAATTCTACTTCTTGGAACTTCCTTAAAAAAGAAAAATCAAGAATGTACACCAAGATTTAGGCAAAAAATATATTTGTCACTTACCTGTCTAAAATGGATACAAATTACAAACAATACTTCATTTCTATTGCAGGAAATAGGTTAAAGTATAGTTAATTCACAGAAAACACACATATACACACTATACAGTCATTAGAAATGACACTACATATAGACTATTCACAAGAGAAAATGCTAATGTTATATTTAGTAAAAATGATAATTTTCTAAACACGTATATATAATTCCAATTATGTTCTCTACATGTGAACAGAAAAAAAGACTAGAAAGATATAAACAAAAGCCAAACTAATGGTTTGATCAATGAGGTGAGGGAGTTATAGGTGATATTTATTCTCTTCTTTGTACTCTACACATTTTATTTAATTTACTCACTTTGTAATGAGAAAAAAAGTATATTTTAGCAGAGGAGGAGGATTCTCCCACAGGTCTTAATTAGATGATATTCCAGGCTCAGAGCTGTCCAGTGAACCACTCCCAGAAGCAGTCATGTTCTTAGAAAGGATAACTGCCCACTGACACCAGTTCCATTGTCTTTAGATTATTGTGAGAATAGAAAATAGAAAGATACTTTGGGAAAAAAAAATGCCTACTTCTGCATTTATAAACAAGCAAATTCTCAGTAGTAGGAGGAATCATTAAAACCAACAAAATAAATAAATAAATAAACTCACCCTTGTTATCCAATACTCACATGAAGAGATTTTATATCCATACATTTTAAGAAACCAAGAGGGAGTCATAAACCCAATTCAATTTAATTGGGTGCTCTCTTGACAGAATTGTTATTAATAAGATTGTATTGTACAAACCTCCCTGAAATCCCAAACGCTGCTGCCTACACCAGCAAAAACATTTAACATCCAGCACAGCACAAGCAGTTGTGTCTGCTCTTCTGTCCTGGCCCCCTCCCATGGACCCCTTCATCCTGCTTCTCCCCCCTTCCCCTTGGATTCTCAATTTTTTTTAAAAGCTTGTCTTGAGCAACCTCCATAAATTATTCACGTGATATTGCAGTGTATGTCAGCAATCTTGCAGTGTTTAAAAAACTTAACTACAAGCCAATTAAAATGTAAACTGAGAAAGATGGATGGAGCCGGTTGCTCTAGTGTGAACTTGAACAGCTCATAACAATATGCACTACAACTTCCAGACCTGCTAATTTGACAGCTACTTTCATCAGCAGAGCCTCGCCCTCCCCCCATGACTTCTTTCTCTTCTTTTTAATGTAGTGCTTCTCCCAGGACAAATGGCTCCATATCTTTCCACATTCAGCAGATTAGTCCCCTGGGCCTTGCAACTTCTCAAAGTGGAAGTTATTAACAGGGTTAGTTTTATTTCCTCTTTGTTTTTAAGGCTGTGTAATATATCCCTCATTTTTTTTCAAGTTGCAGTTAATAGTTGTGTTTTTTTAAATAGTTGTACTAAAAAAAAAAAGAAAAGTAAGAAGCAAGCATGCAAGCAAAGATGAAGTACACAATGAGACATGAGACATGGTTGGTAAATAAGAAGGCTAGCCAAATGTTCTAAAATATGTCATTCCTCCATTATTTGTTTCCATTTCTATTTTTCCATGATACACTTTATACCAATAGTCTCAACAGTCTATATGCCATGATTCCACTTAGTCTAGATCAGACTAATGTGAGATTAAATGCAAGCAGTATCCAGTTTGTTTTTGAGAGGAAGAGAAGTCCTAGGTTACTGCACAGCTTTTGAGCAGTTCTATTAAGACAAAAATATGAGTCTCTTAAAAAAAATACTAGCATACTTTCCTCCACACATCTCATCACGATGGTCCCTTCATTTTAAACCTTATATATAAGAAATCTCAACCTGCAATGAAATCAAATCTGTCTCTGGCCAGGCAGGCATCAGAACGTAAGTCATCACTAACATTTCTGCATTGACTACCTTCTTCTTTCTGAATATAAGTTTTCATTTTCTGAAACTGTGTAGCTCAAACTTAAGTCAGGGACATGTGATCCCTTTAAGGAAGAATCTGAATAATGAAAATTCATACTTTCAGCATTAGAAACTTGGTGCCATTCTGACAGGACAAAATTCTACTTTAGTTTCTATATTTGTCAGTTTTATGACAAGACCTACACTTTAAACAGAAGATGCAAATGGCCTTCAATCTCTATGGAGAAAAAGGTATAACTTAGTCCTTGAGAAATCACTGACCTTATAGTAATAGAAATCACCTTGATTGATCTACTATCACCTGAATACATCAGGTCAATTAGAAAGGTCAAAGTTCACACAGAAATCAATACAACCACAAAAAATGCTTGTACCTATGAGCCAACTACTAGAATACCTATCAGTGACTCATTACATTAAATTAATATCTTACAATAGATAAACTAATCAATGAGATAATTCATTACTTTGAAAATCATCACTCTATGTTGAACTCAAAGAGATGGAAATAACTAGAAATAAGCAAATACCTCATGTGTAGCCAATATAATGGAAAATAAATGAAGGAACTCAGCTCTGTGACCAAATTTTAAATTGGAGGTCTAATGAGGAAGAAATAGTTGAATTTATGAATCTTATACTAGGTTTTCCTCTACCACTAGATAGAGTAGACTATGCACATTGCAATTATGTCATGTCACAAATCTATTTAATCCAATTCAGTTAGCAGGTGTTTCAGAAAAGCTGACAGGTCAAAATAAAGGGAGATGGTCATCTGATTAGTACATACAATCAACAAATTCATTCTACTATTTAATCCTATTGAATTATTTACAACAGTGTCTTTCAACCCTCACTGTGCATCATAATCATGTGAAGAGATTTCTAAAAACTACAGATATCTGAGCTATATTCCTAGATATTCTGATTCAATTGGCCAAAATGTTTTTCAGGTTACTCTAGTTTAGGGCTGCCAAAGATTGACAATAGCTAATCTGAATGAGAATGGTGACCTCTGATTATTCATTTCAATGGAACATGGATAAACTATCAAGGAGACTGGACAAACTATAATAGGTTGCCTTCAACTCCCTCTTAGTCTTTTGCTGTTTAAAATACTCTATCCCAAGCTGGGCTCGGTGGCTCAGCCTGTAATCTCGTGCCTTTGGGAGGCTGAGGTAAGTGGATTGCCTGAGCCCGCGGGTTCGAGACCCGCCTGGGCAGCGAGACCTCATCTCTACAATAAATCAAAAAATCAGCCGGGCGTGGTAGCGCATGCCTGTAATTCCGGCTACTCGGAAGGCTGAGGAGGAAGGATCGCCGGAGCCCAGCAGGTCGAGGCTGCGGTGGCCGGGAGCGGCCACTGCACTCCAGTCTAGGCAACCGAGTGAGACTCCAACTCAAAAAAATAAATAAATAAATAAATAAATATTCTATCCCTACCAATTTCTTAATATTTTTCTCAGTCCTCTGCCAAAGTCCTAAAAAATGCTTTCATTGTATGCCTTATTTTGAAAATAGGGCTTCTGATCAGGTAAATGCATGGTAAAAACACAATGAGATGTTCTTTCTTGGCAGCCCACTTAGCTAGTTCTGGGGTCACATCTAACTTGAAAGGCGCTAGGCTGAATTTCTAAATCTAGCCTATGGATAAGACTTTGAATTCTTACTGTATCTTTTGGGTTTGACACTTGACTCCAACATAGTCTAGTCTTTCTCATTCTATTATTCTTTATCTAGCTTTTCCTTCAAATTGGAGATGTTTAAGTCTTGCTTGAACACTAGCATATTAAATGTTGGGGGACTTTATGCTGAAGGAATAGGGAGTCATTAAAGTCTTGTGAGAAATGGATGAAGAGAAGACACCTGGATTATAATTCAGATATTTTAACTGATCCCTTTCATTATATGTTCTTCCCAACTGATCAAGTGTATGTTGTTTCAATGCCATTCCTCATACAAGTTTAAATAATTCCTTCTTTCCTCCCACATTGTACCAACTCCTTATAATTCAGCTCAGCCTGACAGTTCAACCTGATGTTCCATAATTCTTCATCTATTCATCTCCTCTTCTTTCTGGCCATTCTCCTTCCTGTTCCCATAGAAATGCACAACCAGATCTTTAATCATACCATCACTCTGGTGACCTCCCTCAATCCCATCTACATAGACTAAGGTTAACCTATTTTCCAAGGTCTAGGTTTTTAATCCCATCTGCTCCATGAAACTCTTCTCTACCTTTTGGGTCGGAAAGACTTTAATGAATTCCTATTCCTTCAGCATAAAGTCCTCTAACACTTTTAATATACCAGTGTTCAAGCAAGACTTAAATATCCCAATTTTGAAGGGACAGCTAGAGAGACAAAGGATAATAGAAAGAGGAAGACTAAGATATGTTGGAACCAAGAGTCAGACCCAAAAGGTACAGTTAGACTTCATTAAGGAAACTCATTTTTTGTTTCCAGGGAGAGATAGATGTACAATCAATATCTCTCTCATATTCTCTCTCTGTGGTGGTTTCTCTTCCCATTCCAAGAAAGCCTGCTCTTTGTGCATTTCCTTTTCTCTAGGCTATGTGCTATTACAGTAGAAATCACTCCCTTGGGAAAATTATTGATGGGCAGCTTCTAATTTTAAGCTACAGCTGAACTAAGAAACCGAATCGCAGCTGTATTACCATTTCATTCTGCATGAAGCACTAATGATAAATATTTAACCAGAACAACTTCCCTTTCCTTTGCTGTTATGTCCCCGTTTAATTATTTTAACAAATGACTGTTCCAAACATTTACCACTCTTGTCAAACCCCTCACGCTACTGCTGGTGAGTCATATTTTTGCTGCCTCCTTCACTAAGAAATGAAAATTCTTATCACTTCCATACGTATCTACACCTATAGCTCTACCTATTGTGCTGGTTATGAGCACTCTTCACCAAATGTTTCCTGTTCTCCCCCATTTCTAGGTACTTTCTTGGTCCCTGAGGTCTGATGTAGCCATAGGACTTGCTCTGTGATGACTGTAATAGCAAATGCTAAGATGCAAATGCTGGAGTGAGCTTGCATTAGCATAGGTCATTGAGGGCAGAGAGAAACAGAGCTCTCTTCCAGATTTATGTTGAAATATAGTATGAATAAGGAAACTTTGTTGCATTAACAAACTTAGATCCAGGGCTACTTGTTACTGCAATATTACCTAAATTGTCCTGCCCAATGCCTCATTTTATAATTGTTCTTCCCATTTATTACCCAGGAAAACTTATCCAACCTCACTTTGAAACAATTTGTCTACCTCTATTCAGATCTCATTTTCATCTGTCTCTTTCCTCTGAGGTCATATGCTTCATCTCTTCCCTCTCTTGTATCTTTAATAGCTCTCTTTCAGGAATGTACAAACAAAAAGACCTGCTTATTGAGTGCTTTCTGAGTTCTAGGTGTTTTTCATGCCATGATTTAATTAAATCCTTATAAAACTCTAAGAAGTGAGTGGTTCTAATCTCATTTCATACATAAGGAAACTGAGGCTCACAGAAGCACTTGATCAAAGTCAATATCTAGTAAATGGCAGAATGGTAGGTCTGAGGTTTGACCTTCTGTCAGTCTGATTCCAAATCTCTAACTATTCCAGTGACATATACGTGTCCCAAGCTGACAAACATATTCAACTCACCGTGACACACATATCCACTCTTCCACTTCGCTTCTCCTTTAAGCCAGGGCTCTTCTTCATTTTCCAACATCCTAAAAACTGAGGGCACCTTCATCATCTCCATTTCTTTCTTTCCTTTTTCTATTTTTATTTTTAGAGACAGGGTTTCACTCTGTCACCCAGGCTGGAGTACAGTGGCTTGATCATAGTAAACTGCAGCCTTTAACTCCTGGGCTCAAACAATGCTCCCACATCAACTTCCTAAGGCATGCCACCACACCAGGCTAATTTTTTTTTTTTTTTAATTTTGTAGAGACAAGGTCTCACTATGTTCCATAGGCTGGTCTTGAACTCCTGGCCTCAAGCAATCCTCCTACCTCCATTTCCCAAAGCATTGGGATTACAGGCATGAGCCACCATGCCTGGCCTTTATTTCTTTACTTTATGTTTTATTCTCTTTTTGATTGATTTTAACCCAGTCTCTACTCTCTGTTTCTACAGAAACAGTTCTTGCTAAAGCTCAATGGTCTTCTCTCTAAGCCTATCAAAGCCAGTGGTCTTTGGAAAGTTCATGTTTGTCTGTCCTCTCTATGGTATCAGATACTACTACCACTTTCTGAAAACTCGTTTTGCAAAACTCCTCTTTCCTAGATATCAAGCAATACATCTGACTGCTTTCTTTGCTGAATATTTCTCTTCTAGCCATCATTAGTGAACGTTTCCAGGGCTATGTTCTCCATCAGTGATTTAAATCAGTATATCTAATCCCAACGTTTATCTTCAGCTAGCCACATGCTGTGAGCCAGAGTCCTCCACCTGACTGTTCTCCAGGTACCTCAAACTCAGCGTCTCCATAACTGAACTGACGCCCCTGCACGCTCATCCTTAACTCAGTTTGCCTCAGTCTTCACATCATCATCCATGCAGTCTTTGGGGTAAAGTGTCTCAGAATCAACCCTTACCTCCTTATCCTCACTGTTTCCCAGTTCTTCCCATTTAGTCAGTCACTTAGATCTGCCCATCACCATCTCTAGAATCTCTGGAATATTCCCTCCTCTCAAATATCACTACTACTGCAGTAGGGGAATCTTTATCACCTCTCATCTAAAAAAGCCTCACTGAAATTCAAATCTGAATTAGTCTTCTGCTTAATAAATTATCTGTAAGATTTGGGGCCTAACCTACTTCTTGCTTTATCTTTCACCATTCCTTTCCAAACACTTCTATTCCAGACATATAAGTAGGGCTGTATAGCTCCCCCCCCACACACCTTCACTTTCTCTAGAGGGCCTCCAATTCCCCTCTCCTCTCTCTTCATTCAACAAGACAGAGTTCAAAGTCACTGTCTCTAGGAAGACTTTCCTAAACTTACAGGTAGCTTTAGCTGTATTCTTCTTCATGTTCTCTTGTCAGTTTTGTTCATATTTTCATTACATCACTTATAATATGTTGTAATTTTTGCTTATGAATCTGTCCCTAAGAGAAGGGGGTTTCATGAGCTCACAGGGGAAGGATTCAGAGGCAAAAATGGGCATTCAGGTACTGGAGACAGAAGTAAAACTGGTTGTATAAACATTGGCTAACATGCTCAACATAGTTTTAAGAAAATAAAATATTTTTTGGATTGATTTGGATAAGCCTTGATACTAAAATGCAAATAAAAATTCAGTTAGCTTTCTCTTATAAATGAAGGACTCACATAACCTTTATTTTTAGAGATTTAACATAAAAGACAAAGTTAAAAAACAATTTTACTGGAACATAAGTTCCTTGAAGTCAGATGTCTTACCAAACTTGGGAAGCCTAGAATACAGCACGATGACTAGCACATGGTGGGTACCTGAAAGAGGTTTCCTAAATGAATGAATGACTCTCTGGGCACTGCTGCTTATCATTGTTCCCTTCCAGGTGAGTTTTTATCCTAAGTACAGTGCTTAAGCTAGTATCTCCTTTCCGGGTTGCCCTGGGAGATCAATGACTCTCAGAAACAAATCTGGTCATTAAAACTATGATAGTTGTCACTGAAACAGCATTGCTTTAGAAGAATCTAGAGTACAAAGTTTCTTAACAGCTTTGGTTCATTATCAAAGTAGGCATTATCTTAAAATTGATCTTATCTGAAGGTTAAACACACTTAGTTCCTTGTCAGAACACTTAACTCTCCAATATGGTCAATTACTAGATAATAGTGTCTACTTTCTCATGTCTTACTACTTAAATGGTCTGATCAATAAATAAGTACACACTGCATTATTAAGAGCTTGCTGATGTCAGACACGAATGGGAGAAGTCTATGAACTTCTAGCTTTTAAAAAATAGCATTTAAGTTCCCTGTCAATTGAAGGCACTTTATGTCTTCATTGTGTTTGTAACACTGAAATCTAATCTTCTTTGAACCTTTGAGCTACACAATACATGTCACATGCAAATGTATAGATGATTTATTTCAATCTGTTCTGAGAGCAAACTTTATTTCTCTTGCTAACAAAGGGATGTTTGACCAAATGTATTAGCTCCTCATCAAACCACAAAATGCTTAAAGGCATCAAAATCAGCACAATTCTGAGCCCTAGGATCTAATATTAAGTGAGAATATTTTTACCCTGCTTGGTGATGGATGTGACCTCCTCTTCTGAAGAGTGAAGCAGAAGATTCAGGTCAGATAAGAAAAATATTAAGGGGAAAATCTAAGCCAATTATTCCTTCATCAAATGTCTTTTCTTCATAGATGGTGTCTTAAAGGAGAAATAATTTTAGTTACAGTTAACTTTTTTACTACTACAGTTAATTTTTTTTCTACGAATCGTTTTGATAACAAGCTTTCCCAGCACCTTTTTAAGTCAGGGTCTTACTTTGTCACCCAGGCTGAAGTACAGTGGCACAATCACAGCTCACTGCAGCCTAGAAACTCCTAGGTTCAGGCAATCCTTCTGCTCAGCCTCCCAAGAAGCTGAGACTTCAAGCATGAGCCAACATGTCCAGCTAATTTTTGTTGTTGTTGTTGTTGGAGTCTCACTCCGTTGCCCAGTCTGCAGAGCCGTGGTATGCTCATGGCCACCCCAGTGTCGACCTGCTGGGCTCAGGTGATTCTTCCATTCCGCCTCAGCCTTCTAAGTAGCCAGAACTACAGGCGCGCGCACTACCATGCCCAGCTAATTTTTTAATTTATTGCAAAGATGAGGTCTCGCTAAGTTGCCCAGGCTGTTCTCATACCTGTGGGCTCAAGCAATCCCCTCCCAAATTGCTGGGATTACAGGCTTGAACCACCGCTCCTGGTCCAACTAATTTTTTTTATTTTTCTGTGGAGATGAGGTCTTGCTATGCTCCCTAGGCTCATCTTGAACTCCTGGACTCAAGTAATTCTCTTGCCTGAGCCTCACAAAGTGCTGGGATTATAGGTATGAGCCAATGTGCCTGGCCTCCCAGCACCTTTTTATATTTACATAGAATGTCTAATCTGAGCTGCTGCATGTACAAAAAAAAAGAAATAACATTCCAACCTCACTGACAATACTATCATCGCTAGAGGAATATGGACTCAAAACCAGCTAACTGAAATTTTTTTTAGCATTTTAATACCAAGATTTATCCAAATCAATCCAAAAATATTTTATTTTCTTAGAACTATGTTGAATGTTGTTAACCAATGTTTATATAACTATTTTTGCTTCTGTCTCCAATATCTGAATGCCCATGACCAAAGACAGATAACTAAATGTTCTCAATCCAGAAAGAGTTCATTATGAATGAATCTGGTCCACTTTTCACTTTATTTCAAAGAAACAAAGTGAAGCAGAAGTTAATACCTGCCTGGCATCACATACTACGAGACAGGTATAAGTTTTGAGTCTATTTTTTTTAAAGGCTTCTATTTACTGACTGCCTAGTAGGTACTAGACAGTTTATGAGTAAATGCATTTCTTTTTCTGATATAGAAACTATAATCCTTTCTCAGTGAATCAATCTCCCTTTCTTCTATACCAAAGTGAAAGAGACAATGGTCAACATGAAATTTTAAGGTATAACCATCAATTTGGTCATGCTCTTCCATGAACTCTGCTAAAGAAGAAAACAGATTAATCATTAAAATAAATCACATTTTGGCTGGGCTTGTGGCTCAGCCTGTAATCCCAGCACTTTGGGAGGCTGAGGTGAGTAGATTGCCTGAGCCCATGGGCTTGAGACCAGCCTGTACAACTTGGCAAGACCTTGTCTCTACAATAAATAAAAAATTAGCTGGGAGTGGTAGCACATGCCAGTAGTTCCAGCTACTTGGAAGGCTAAGGTGGAAGGTGGAAGGATTGCTGCAGCCCAGCAGGTCGACATTGGGGTGGCCTTGAGCATGCCACTGCACTCCAGCCTGAGTGACAGAGTGAGACTCCAGCTCAAAAACACACACACACACACACACACACACACACACACACACACACACATTTTTTTTAAAATATATAATATTCTTATGACCTGTAAGAGATATTCTGGTAGTGGTATATAATAAATAAACGAGGCATAGTCTCTGGTTTTGAGTAGTTTACAATCTACTAAAAAAAAAAAAAATCCTAATCATAAAAGATGACTTAAAAGATAGCTAGTTAATTAACAAATGAGGCCGGGCATGATGGATCATGGCTTTAATCCCAGCACTTCGGGAGGCCAAGGCGGACAGATTGCCAGAGCCCAGGAATCTGAGACCAGCCTGGGCAACATAGTGAAATCTCATCTCTACAAAAAAAAAAAAAGAAAGAAAGAAAGAAAGAAAAGAAATTATCCAGACATGGTAGTGCAGGCCTATATTCCCTATATTCTTAGCTACTGAGGTAAAAGGATCACCTGAGCCCAGGAAGTTGAAGCTGCTATGAGCTGTGATTGTTGTGAGCATGCCACTGCACTCCAGCCTGGACAACAGAGTGAGACCCTGAATCTAAAAATAAAAATAATAACAACAAAAAATAATAATAAATGAGATAAACAGGTTACAAGAGGACTAGAGGCAAAAAAAGAAAAGGTCAAAGGAGCTGAAATTGTAGGATGTTTTTTGTCTGTTGTTTTGATTTTTAAGTATAGAATTCACAGAAATATAAAAGAACAGAGTACAGAGTAAATGGGTACAGAGTACAGAGTACATATGGCTATATATGTGGAACTTAGGGGTGAAAAGGTCTGAAAAGTGTAATTAATTATATAAATACCTGATAAATTATATGAGAAAAATAAATAACAAACCATAACACTTGGATATTTCATCTGCATAAATATCTTCATTTAAATAATTATTTGTAAGAAATTAATACTTATGTTGAAACACTTAAGAAATAAGACTACAAATAGCTTCAGAATAGTTTTTGATATAGCAAATCTATTTCCAAGAAGATGTTCTAAGGAAATCCAAAAGTCATTTAATGAACACATGAATTAAAAACTAGATAAATTCTAAATGTCCAGCAATTAGAGACAGGTTATCTACACTACTGTGAATCCACAGAATGGACCAAGTTAGACGTAGAACGATACTTAATAGAATGAAAAGATACATTGTTCTTGAAAATATCAGGAGGAAAAAAATCATGTCCCATTAGATTACCATCTATATAGTAACAAGAAAATTATACAGACACATAAAAAGGAAAAGATTGAGAGAATAAGTATCACAAAGACTCTGTTTCTTTAATTCTAAGTGGGGCTGATATCATCTCAGAGTTACTGAGATAATTTATCTTTCTTTTAACACCTCTGCTGCGTACAACTGAGTACCTGCCTATCTTCCGCCTACAGCGGATGCCTTTGTGTTCACCACTGCGACTATTTATCTCCAGGTTTAGTACTTTGCACAGCTCTTGGAAAATGTTCTTTAAGTATCTGTTGAAAAAATGTTTACACGAATAAAACAAAGAACTATATGAAGCATTTGGAATGTTTTGGAAAGTACAATGTTGATTCTCTTCCTTTAGAAAAACACCTTTTTTTATTGCAAAAGAGGGAGAAAGGGAGAGAGAGAGAGAGAAAGGAAGAGAAAGAAACTACCATCCACTCATATATAGATAAATACTCCAAATTCTTAAAGTGAATTTCTTCTGGCTTGAAATATCAGAGAACATACTTATTTTATAAGACTACGAGGAATATTTCACTTCCCATGGAAAGAAACATTTACAAATGAGAACCTACTGTGGTATTTCAGGATTTGAATGTCTTATCTGATGCAGAATCTCAATGTATTGTGCTGTTCAATTTCTGTTCAGCCTTCCCTGACAAGGAAGGAAAAAGGTATGAAAGGATAAAGTGGAAAAAGAAAGGGAAGAGGAGGAAGGCAAGGAAGAGAAGACAAATATCTTGTTTTATTGGAACTGTTTTACCATCCATAATTGTCATCCATGTGAACACCCAATCTGATGTTAAAAGGAACCATTTCTGCCCATGGAAGTAATAAATGACAGTGCCTTAGCAATGAAATCCTGAGGTTTGCATAAATCAGCATTTGTCATCTTTTCAAATCCTAAGAAATTTTTGTGGTATTTCCAGGAAAGGATCAGTTGAGTTGCCATAATAATCACTTCACAGACCTTAACTTCTTCCTTTGAAGTGTGAAAAGGTTAAGTCTACCCTAAACTAGAGGAATTCACTCTCTTTCTTTTTCTTTCTTTCTTTTTTTCTTTAAGAAACAGGATTTTGTTCTGTTGCCCAGATGGGAGTGCAGTGGCATGACCATAGCTCACTGCAGCCTTGAACTCCTAGGCTCTAGTGACCCTTGCCTCCTGAGCAGCTGAGACTATAGGCACGTGCCACCAAGCCTGGCATTTTTTTTTTCCTGTAGAGACAGGGTCTTGCTATGTTGCCCAGGCTGGTCTTGAGCTGCTGGCTTCAAGCAATTCTCCGACCTTAGCCTCCCAAAATGCTGGGAATACAGGTGTGAGGCACTGCATCCAGATCTTAACTGGAATTCTTTGGTGTGTGTGAGCATGAATGAGAGTATGAATATATACATACGTGTGTATACATATAAACACATAAGTATGTATATGTTTACAGGCATATATGTGTTTGCTTCTATCTATATATACATATATAACTTGTCTTGAAGTTCTCTGATTTTACTAAGTTTTATTCTATTTAGAAGCTTGCAGAGTTGAACAAGTCACAGGCAGAACCCAGTCACCTAGTCATATGAGAAATTAGTTCAACCAAGGAGAATGTTATGCTGAACTGGCTCACTTGGACATTTCCTCCTTTTTGTTAATCCCATTCTTGCTTCTTTGGTGGATAATCAGCTTCCTTGGACTCTGTAACTTAGCACTTTTGGGTGCTGCTAGATAATTCAAAGAGTGGTAGATTCTTAGGGGGTGGGCTGTGAGGGCTCCTTAGGAACCTAGTCATTATTTAGACTAAAGCATCAAAAATTAAGCAGCCCGGCAATGCTCTGGAAAGCAGCCATGAATATAAACACAGGCCCATGATCACAACAAGGATCACAAAGTGAAGGAGGCTGAGGCATAACGAAAAGTGAACACTGAACCAAAAAACACAAGCATACGTTGGTCTATCATCATTATCTGGCTTAGTTTTCAAGGATCTATTTTTGAATGAGAGGCTGAGTGTAGCTGATGACCCCTTTAAACAAATCTGCTACACACTCACTTTTTTACCCAAGCGCAGATAAGAAGAAATAAAAAGGCAGTACTGGTAAATGCAGGTAGAGCCAAGACCAGTTTTATAAGAAGACAATTTTTTGTGTGAGGAATCATCTTAGAGAGCAAATTCACTGGCTATCTGAAGAATGAGATTAAAACTCCAGAAAAGAGCAGTGCAAAGGCCTCAGGATAGAATGTGACAATGGACCCTTCACAAACAGCTCACCTTTAGGGAGAAGCAGCACTCCATGTGACAACTCACTTATCCTGGCTTAGTTCCCTGTTTTATCTCACTGGCAAGGATGCCAGGGAAGGGAAGCCAGTGGTATAAGCAAAAGGAAGTGGAAAGTCATTTCTAAGATTCAAAATTATGTAAAATTAGTCCCTCTAAGAGTCAGGTTTCTTTGAGTCAGGGGAGTGGGAAGGCTACCATGAGCCAGGCGTTGTATAGGCATTTATTTATTACATACTAATAACCTGTCACAGGCATTGTTGTCATTTTCTAGATGAGAAAACTGAGCCAGATAATATATTCTCCTAATACTCTCCTGAGATAATGGAAAAAGCAGATCGACAAGAATTCATTTCAAGATACTTGCTTAATTTTTCTTTGTTCCCTTTCATTGCTAATATTAGCATGTTTCCCCAAAAAGTTTTCTTCTAGATAATATAGTGTCTCATTCACACAATAAACAATATTAACAACTGTCTGTCAGATGAAGATGATGGAATAATTGAACTTCTTTTTATTTTTTTCTAAGATCAAAATCAGGGTAATTAGAAGTATGAGCTACCTCCCCTACATAATAACAACTGACAAATGGAAAAAACTTTCAAATGCTTTAAGGACTATTACTTCCACATCAAAGTCAGAATTCCCATTGATAAAAATTTGTGCAACACTTGCCAGGTGTGGTGGCTTATGCCTGTAATCCCAGCACTTTGGGAGGTGAAAGTGAGAGAACTGCCTGAACCCAGAGGTTCAACACAAGCTTGGGCAACTGGCAAGACCTGGTCTCTACAATACATCAAAATATTTGCTGGGCATGGTGCATGCTCCTGTAGTTCTAGCTACTTGGAAGGCTGAGGCAGAAGAATTGCCTGAGGCCAGCGGGTCAAGGCTATAGTAACTATGAGCATGCCACTGCATTTCAGGTTGGGTGACAGAGACTCCAACCAAAAAAAAATTGGGTAATATTAGCATAATAGGCCAGGCTCAGTGGCTCAGCCTGTAATCACAGCACTTTGGGAGTCCAGGCGAGTGGACTACCTGAGCCTGTGGGTTCAAGACCAGCCTGGGTAACTTGACGAGACCTCGACTCTACAATAAATAAAAAATTAGCCAGGTGCGATATCGCACACCTGTAATTCTGGCTACTTGGAAGGCTGAGGCAGAACGATTGCCTAAGCCCAGCAGGTTGACGCTAGGGTAGCTGTGAGTGTGCCAATGCACTCCAGCCTGGGAAACAGAGCGGGACTCCAACTCAAAAAAAAAAAAAAAAGAAAAAAAATATATAAACATAATAGAGAAACCATATTAATTGACTTCTTGATGGTGCTTAAGCCAAGTCAACCTCATCTTAGAAGCTGCTGTGATTTGGATGTGGTCTGTCTCCATCAAAACTCATGGTGAAATTTGGTCCCTAGTGTGTCTGGGTCATGATAGCAGATTACTCATGAGTGGACTAATGCTCTCTTTGGGGTGAATGAGTTCTCACTCTCTAGGGAATGGATTAGTTCCCTTGAGAGTGGGTTGTTATAAAGCAAGGATATCCCTTGAGTTTTCTTTGCATGTGTCCACTTCCCCTTTGACCTTCTCTGACCCTCACCAGAAATCAAGAAGATAGCAGTGCCATGCCCCTTGTACTTCCTAGCCTGCAGAACCTTGAGCTAAATAACCTTCTTTATAAATCACCTAGTCACAGATATTCTATTATAATAACATGAAATGGACCAGGACAGAAGCCCATGAGCCTTTTAACTTTGGAGAAAAAGTAAGTTTCAGCAATGCATTGGACATTAGAAATGCTATCAACAACAATGCAGTGATCTTCATTCTTTAAAGAG
This sequence comes from Cephalopachus bancanus, assembly GCA_027257055.1. NCBI lineage: Eukaryota > Metazoa > Chordata > Mammalia > Primates > Tarsiidae > Cephalopachus > Cephalopachus bancanus. Next base: position 3,093,618 of record JAPVLO010000161.1, on the reverse strand, counting down.
GTTGAACAAAGGTATGTTTAAAAATGTTAGCAAGCTTCAAACTGCTTTGTTTGGACTTTGTCAATATTGTGTTTTATTTCTTCTCTGGACTCTTGAAATTAAAAACATTCCTATTTTGGTCATTTAGCTACAATTTTCCCTTATGTTGTTCTTTCATTGTATGGTAAAGCATTACTTGTGGCTGGGTAGCAGGATGTTATACTTTAAATTCTAATGGAAAAAAAAAATGTTTGGTATACAAAATGTTTCACAAAACATCCTTTGCATAAGATCCCAGCTGACTTTCCAGTACTGAATCTAAAAACTAAGTGTTCACGTCTTGTGCCCATAGACATTGATAAGGCAACAATAATTTTGTTTTTGCAGGTCAAGAAGAGTGAGGTTATGAAGACTAAAATGGAAAGGCATAGGCAATGCAGCTCATATCCAGTACCTGCATAGAAAACCCACACATAAGAAGGTTCTTCTCAGGCTACCTCCAGCTGTGCCCCTCTCCATGAGGCAAGAATCCACGGAGTCATGGGGATGCGCCCACCTCACTGGCACATCTCCCCTTTAGACGATGTACTACATACTAGGAACTCAGGAATCCTCTTCCTGGATGAACTAAGCCCCTTCTAGGGCCTATATAAGCAGTTTCCTATCTTAGGGACCATTTTCCGAGGGTAAGCCATGCTGTTGGTACAAGTACCGATAGGCCTGAGGATGGTCAACAGGCAGCTGTTTTCTGAAGTGATGAAGGCATAAGGTATAGATAAATCTTGGGTATGTGGGGTGACCGCCTACCCTTGTGTGAGCAAAGTTCCTTATGGTGTTGGAAAGAGAAGCAAATAGAAGTAAAATGGGCCTCCATGTGTACACTTGCCTTGCAAATGGTAGGGGTGGGCCTGGCAGATGGAAACTCAGAAACGGAAGTGGTTTTAATGGTGCTTCATTTAATAGAAATGGCATATCATTAAAAAGCCTTTTTCTTTCATTTTGGTCTTTCCATCTAGATCAACAAGAGAAAAATTACCAGCATGAGAGCTGATCAGAGAATCCCATTAGCTGAACTAGTGATTTACAAATCAACTCAAGGAGAAAAAAAAAAAAAATCAACAGATATAACCTTGTCCAAAACTGAGTCCCCAACATACACACACAAACCTACCCACTTACCCATAGTCCTACAACCATCCAGAGTGGGCTATGGGCTATGACCACCAAGGTTACAGATACTCCAGGTCATTCCCAATCTCCATGCTATCAATGTTCTAAAACATTTGCATCTCCCAAATTAACTCTCAAACCAGTTTATGGCTACATATTCCAGTTCTCATACACACCTTTTAAATTGGCTTCCACTTATAGTAGCTTTTGCTCAAGAAAATTTAATGACCCTTCATATAACACACAAAACTTCAGGATTGGCTTTCTTCCCTCTTTTAACACATTTATTATAGGTGTTAAATTATAGTAATTCCCAAGCTCAACCATTAAGAAACAGTTAAGAAACCCTAACCCTACGTCAGTTCTTAAGTATCAAACCTAAACATTCTCTTCCATACTTTAAAAGGCCATGTGTTTACTAGTAAAACACGCAGGTCTCCACTGAGGTTGTGGAACCTTAAAGAGAAGGATCAGAGAGTGTTTCTCTTCAAAGGAAAGAAGAATGCAGTTGCCATGGAAGTCACCAGACAAAAGGGAGACATGTTCTGGTACAATTAGACCTCAGAAGTTCTTCTGGGAGACAAAAGAACAATTATAAAGTAGTCATGGATGAGAAGATGGGATCCAGAAAACATACAAAGATGGACATCATGTGGCTTTTAAAAGACCCTCTTGGGTTGGAACATAAGACATACTTTCAAGCAAAGGCAGCAGTCGTCAGTGAAATTGGGCAATATCTGAGCAGAAAGTGAAACCTGAGTGCCTTGGGAAGGTGGAGGAGCATTACACCTGGGGATGAGAATGCTAGGCTCTGGGCCACAAAGCTTGGGGGTGTGAAGCACTCTCCCCCTGTGCAGTCTGTTCCCACCTACTTCAATACCACCAAAATGTTCCTTACTAAAGCATTTGCCAAATCTGCCTCCTGTTGCAAATGTTGGCCAACACTTCCCACATACAGCTCAAATCCTTGGGATCCCCTCTGTTCTACCCAGTGAACTAATTCTGCTACCAAACTATCCCACACACAATGTGTTCCCTTCATTTTTTTTATATGTGCTCCTGGAAACATAAGGAGCAATTTTCTGGAATTTATGCAACATTCCTTAAGGGGTCATTTTGAAGCAACAGGAAAAGCTTCATGAAATTCTACTAAGGAACTGGGACTGGTCCAATTTTCCTACACAAATTTTTACTAGATGGAAATCCAGAAGTTTTGGCCACTTCTATCCATCATAAAAACGCCCTTTGTTTAAACAAAGTCTCCACTGATGCATTTTCCAGCACATAAGGTAATTTTCAGCATGGTACAAAACTCACTAGGGTCCTTTAAAACCAGGGGTTGCGTGGTGGGGAGAAGAAGGAAAAAAGTACCTACACAGCAGAAGCCTTTATGATCTATAACTGAGTACACACTGCATTTGCAATAATACCACATTTAACCGCCTGGGCTGTAATACAGTAACCCCCTCACAACACTGACCAGCCCACAAACAGAACCAAGAAACCTGGCAAGGAATTCTATCCGTAATAACAAACCCGACTTGCAATAAAAGCCATCTGTACAAGTGCCAATTATCCTTCTCCTCAAATGATTAGGTTCCATCTAGTTTTGCTGACAAGCAAGTTACGCCACATTTTAATAGGCAATAAAATGTATTATTAAATAATTAGTAGCTAAGATACAAAAATTAGAGGCTACTTCCCTTCGCATGCATCCCCTAGTACTTCAGTCTGTTGACGTAAAGCAACTTGATCCTCCAAAGAGACAGACTGAAACCTGATACAGCAGTTTACTGTGAGACAATTATGAGGCTAATGAGTGTTCACAGAGACTGAAGCAGGAAAGAAATCTAGAAAATTCCACCTAACCCTAGTTATGTCTGATCTGTAGCAGAGTCCCAAAGGAGTGGAAATTTCTTCAAACTGCTCCTTGTTCTGAGTGCATTAATTAAATGTTAAAGGTAAAGGAGTATTGATGTCTTTCCCATCTCCCCACTTCTCCCTGCAGGTAGTGTCTGGTACTTGTTCAGCCCTAAAGGTACAGTTGCACTAACTGAAAAAGCCCCACTAAGACCAATTAAGGTCTTTACTAAGAGGCTGAAAAGAAGACAAATGAAGGCAGAAAGCCCGATTACAAGGAACCTTTGTACAGATGTAAAGCAATTAGAGTGGTCCCAGGGGTAAGGCAGCATGGTTCCAGAAGCACATGATTTTACAGCCTGTCTAAACTTGGAACAATCTATCTTTTTTTAGGTTGAGAATAAAAGTGAACCCTATATTAGTGTCATATATCAGCTGCTAGTGTCTGTGATTGGTTCCCCCATGCCTGCTAGAGCCATAAAGCTTCTCAAAGATCCCCGGTGGAGGGCAACACCATTATACACTCTGCTCTCACTGGCAGGGAAAAAAGACCTGCCTCGTGTCAGAAGTGCTTAACAGAGGGGCCGCCTCAGCTGCACAGACACCCAAGAGAGGCATCCAGGAGAGAAAGAGGGGTGGACCAGAAAAGTGGTGAACAGGGAGGGAAAGGAGGAACTCTGTAACTAGAACTGAGAGGCACTCTCTGGAAGACATTTAAGGGGATTGTCTTAAAGAGAGAAAAAGTCTGCCCAGATTATCCTCTGGAGGACACTTTAATAGCAGTCACATTTCTGTCATTAGCCCTCCTTTTGATCTTGTTAATGCCTAGTATGTTGGTGTTTTATATTTCCATACTTGATAAGAGCCAACAGATGGATTCTTGGTAGAGACTCAGATGCAAGAATTTGTACTTTCTGCTGGATTTCTGGAAATTAAATGGATGAACAGAGAGGGGAGGAAGGGTCAGATATGTGTGCCTATTCCCTCAATAAATTAGGATCACAGACTCATAAAACAAGAAAAAAAAAACCCTCTAGAAATCCCGCACCTCTCTCTCTAAATATATACATATCCACACTTTTTAATAGAAACATAAGGCAAGCATACCAGAAATTTAAAATTTTCTAGTAGCCACATTTTAAAAAGTGAAGACGAAACAGATGAAGTTGATTTTAATTATAAATTTTCTGTAAACTAATACATCCAAAATATTATCATTTCGACATGTAATGGTATAAACACATTATTAACGAGCTATTTTAGACTACTTTATTTACTAAGGCTTAGGAACTGGGTGTATATTTTACACTTATGGTGCATTTCAGCTAGGACTCACCCCATATCTAGTACTCAGTAGCCACATGCCAGTTGCAGTCACCGTCTTAGACAGTGCATCAATGCCAGCTTGGAACCTTGGCCCACCATTTACCAGCCATTTGACAGTATATGAATCATTTAAGTTTTTAGTGCCTCATGTTGCTCATCTTTAAGTTGGGAATAACAATAAGGCTTTACCTCATAGAGTTGTTGGGAGGATTAAGTCACATAATCCATGTGAAAGGCTAATAATGAAGTCTGGCACAGAGCAAGCACTCAGCAACTATTACATAGCTGGAACTTTTATTTTTATTTTGTTTTTTGAGTCAGATTCTCACTCTGTCACCCAGGCTGGAGTGCAGTGGAACGCTGCTAACAGCCATCTCAGCCTTGACCTGCTGGGCTCAGGTGATCCTTCCTGCCTCAGCCTTCCAGGTAGCAGGAACCATAGGCAAGCGCCACCACACCAGGCTAAACTTTTGATTTATTGTAGAGATGCAGTTTGGCTATGTTGCTCAGGCTGGTCTTGAACCCCTGAGCTCAGGCAATCCTCTTGCCTCTGCCTCCCAAAGTTCTGGGATTACTGGACTGCGCCACCATACCCAGCTTAGTTTTATTTTTATAAACCAATCTCAAGTAAAGGAAAACTTGCAATATCCTACCAAGGTATGTTTTATAAAACCTACTAGGAAATCATCCTTTCTGAGGTTCCCCTCTTCTATGTGTGCTTACTGGAGTTGCCAAATTTGTTTTAAAGGTGATCCATTCAAGCAAAATGAGTCTAGAAGACTTTCAGTAATTCTTTCCATTAGATGATTGAACAGGACTTTGTATATGCTCCACACAAGGAAGATGGGAACACAGTGAGTCAGAAATTAACATCTGCTAGAGAGATCCATGTTGCCAGACATCAGCAAATGCTATCACACTTCAGAAGAGTGAATAGCAAGAACACTGGCTTTAGGTAAAGAGCTGATAATTGTACAGATCATTTTGATTTTTGATAACTAATAATTCACACTGAGGAACAGCATTAAAAATCAGTGGCATTTAACATTCAACAGAGAAATAATTAACTTTTAAAGTTAGCCAGTAAAAGAAAATGCCAAGGCAGGATGGTAAGGCAGAGCTGACAACAAGAGGGGATACAACGGGACATTAATTAGGTACAAGCAAACATCTTCTCTAATAGCTCATGTTCTCATTCCCAAAATGTCAACAATAGATATTAACACCAGATGCTGGCATTACATCTCCCCTGACAGTAAGTCTGGGCCATGTGTGTGTGCTCAGAGAAAAGACTCATGTGATTGAGAGGAAAAATCCAATGGGATAAAGGCTGTGTTTCCTTCTCTTAAATAATTTACAGACCCTTTGTCAATGGTGGGGAAATGGGAGCTTTCAAGGGACTTAACTAAAATATGGGAAAGGAGAAAGATCGAATCAAGTTAGACACCGTCCACGTGTAGAATATTCAGCATATATCCCATTTCCTGAATGTACCCTAGATCAGCCAACCTCCTACAGGAGGCTGGGAATGTACCTCTCCAGTGTGGTATTTGTAAGCAATCTTCTCTTGAGTATGATGTAGTGAAAGTACCACCCTTGCATCATCCACTAGGATCTTTATTGGTGTTCTTTGCCCCAAGGATTGAGTCGGCAGTACTCAAGTACTTTCCTTAGAAAGGAAAATTTCTGATCATCTAAAAAAAAAATTCTTTTATTAATTTCATTTTTTCCCAAACTTTGAGTCAGTGAAAAGAGATAAAACAAACACAAGGAATTTGACATATTGCTTTGCTGAGCCCTATGCAAGCAAAGCTTAAGACACAATGGGGATATAGATGAATAAACTTATGTTCCACACCCTGTCAGCTAGGGCAGAACTGCCTCTGCCTCTGATTTGCTCTGTTTCCAAAGCAAGCAGTCAAAAACTCTCCCAATATTGAGTGTTGTTTTGGGAAGTAGATTTGGAACCATCCACAAAAAAGAACAGATTGGAGGGCAAATGTTTGGCAGGAATGTGTTAAAAGGTAACTGTCTAATCATAATGAGTTTCACTGAATTCCACTATTAAACAAAGCCATTCCAACCTCAGGGCTTTTGTATATGCTGTTTTCTTGGCCTACAAGGTACTTCCCCTGCAATCTTCTCATTCTCAGCTGTCATTTTTATTGGTCATATCTCAGCTTAGAAAGTCACTTCCTCAAGAAAGAATTTCCCATGCCTACCAATCTAAAGTAGGTCCTACCACACCCCACTTCCTTTGTTCTCCACCTCTGCCTCTTGGCTTTTTTTTTGTACAGCACTTATCACACTTTTGCTTATCTCATTTGTTTCCTTGCTATACCTTAAACTTTTTGAGGGAACAGATAATATCTGTTCTGTCTACTTCTGTATGCCAGATCTAGAATGTGGTAGTTATTCAACATGTGTTTGGTCAACACTGTTGGGATCCCTGTCACTTCCTGTTACTGCTGACTCAATCCTTGGGGCAAAGAGCACCAATAAAGATCCCAATGGATGATGCAATAACCTAGATCTAGAGGTATCTGGATAAAACCCCCAGAGGCTCCCTTTGAATATGCACTAAAATGAGCACAAATGAATGAGACAGACCCTCTATCCTCAGGGAGTTTGTAGTCTAGGAAAAAAGAAATGTTGCCAAGAATTCAGATTTTATTTTATGTATTTGTTTATTTTTTTGAGGTAGAGTCTCACTCTGTCGCCCAGGCTGGAGCACAGTGGCACCCTCATGGCCACCCCAGCATCGACCTGCTGGGCTCAGGCAATCCTTCAGCCTCAGCCTTTCAAATAGCCAGAACTACAAGCGTGCACTACCATGCTCAGCTCATTTTTTATTTATTATAGAGATGAGGTCTCACCAAGTTGCCTGGGCTGGTCTCGAACCTGTGGGCTTAGGCAGTCCACTCGCCTCAGCCTCTCAAAGTGCTGGGACTACAGACTGAGCCACAGAGCCCGGTCAAGAATTCAGATTGTAAAAGTCACTGGGCTGAGAGCCTGTTTAGGTCATGTGATCAATGTAGGTCTTGGGCTGACTCTGTCAAAATGAGAATCCTCAGAGGCAGCAAAAGAAGCCTGATAACCAAGATGAACCACCCTAAATAATTGGAAGTACACTACATGTGTTAAGAGCATGAGTTCTAGAATCAGAACGCCTGGCTTCATGACTTAATAATTGTGACATTGTTGGCAAGTTCCTTTAACTCCTTTCCGGTTTTTAATCTGTAGGATAGCAATAACAGTACTACAATCACAGATTTATGAGGATGAAATATTTGTAAAGTGCTTACAATCATGCCTTGCATATAGTAAACACTCAATAACTGTTAGCTAGCAAAAATAATAGTCACTACTTGTTATCTGCTGAGTGTGTGGAGAAAAGAGAACCCTTGCATGCTGTTGGTGGGAATGTAAATTGGTAGAGCCATTATAAAAAACAGTATGATGATTTCTCAAAAAATTAAAAATGGAATACCATACATCCGCCAATCACATCCAAAAGAAATGAAAATTAGTATCTTGAAGAGATATCTGAATACTCATGTTCACTGCAACATTGTTCACAATAGCCGAGATATGAAATCAACCTGCACATCCACCAATAGATGAAGAGATAAAGAAATTGTGGTGTGTGTATGTATATACATATGCACCTTAAAAAAGAAGAAAATCCCGTCATTTGCCATAACATGGATGAAGCTGGAAAACAGTATGCTAGGTGAAATAAACAGACACAGAAAAATACTGTGTGATCTCACTTATATGTAGAATCTAAAAAACAACAGTCAAATACATAGAAGGTAGAATGGTGGTTACCAGAGGTGGGAAGGAGAGACAATTGGGAGATGTAGGTCAAAGAGTACAAACTTGAAGCTACGTGGAATAAATAAATCTAGAGATCTAATAATGTTCAGCAGGAGAGCTAGAGTAATAATTTTTTTAAAGAGATAGGGTCTTGCTATGTTGCCCAGGCTGGTCTCAAGCTCCTGGCCTCAATGGATCCTCCTGCCTTGGCTCCCAAAAGTGCTAGGATTATAAGCATGAGCCACCAATCCTGGCCAATAATTTTGTATATTGAAAATTTGCTAAGAGAGGAGATATGTTAAATTGATTACCTATAAAAATCATGTCACTATATATACAAAATCTCAAACTATCATGATTATATATCAAAACATCATGTTGTATACCCTACATTCATAAGTTAAAAAAAAAAGATTCTTAAAGGATCATGAAACTTGTTTACTAGTTAACTCTATCCAACTCTGTATCTACCTGGCCCATCAATTCTAGCATTTGGGTACAGCCTATTTCTACTTTTAAATCTCCTATTGTCCTGTTGCTTTGGCACTTAGCACTGGGTGTGAGCTTAACTGTCAAGCTTGCCTCAAAAGCCTACTTCCAAACACAAACCCTAACCCAGCCCCTCTTGTTGTTGGCCTTTTGTAGTGGCTAAGAGAGGACATACAGGTGTGTTCCAGCACTCTGTCCCAGTGCTTGCTACTATTTCATATTTGGTTTCCCTTCCAGAAAAGATTAGCTTTATAAAGGCACAGTGTGACACTTGGACTGGGACCTGTGTATTGACATCCAGGTGATTAAGAAGACAAATGAGATTTTTTTGCTTAAGCAATCATTGTTAATATGCTTCTTTCAGAAATCAACTCTTTCTTAAACTCAGAGCCCCTTCTGTCCATCCATCTCAAAATATCTATTATGTCTAGGCAAGATACTGGGCACTATGTGAAGAAGAAAACCCCATAAAACCAGATCTCAGTCTTCAAAGGATGATTATGTTACAGTATAACAAAGCTTGCCAAAGAAGGCACTAACCTCTGATTTTTCTAGGGATCAATTTATATTCTGGTTTTGAGCACAGAGATTTTTAAGCACTGGAGTGCCAATGACTTAAGCCACAAAAGAAGTCCTTAAAGTACCACTGGTAAATAATCATCTTTGTGATGGTTTTTGAATTTCACTTTAATCAAATCCAGTAAATATTATTTATCCTTTAACAATCAATTCTCAATCTCTAAATCCTGGCTTTTACTTTAATCACTCATAAAAATTCTATTATTCAAGTGCTGATTATGATCTGTCTTGCTGTGCACCAAGCAGCAGAATCACTAAGCCCACAGGCTGCTCTAAGTCCCCCACGTCACTACTCTGGAATTGGGAGCCAGAGAGAGGGAGTGCCCGTGAGAAGAGGTCTCTGAGCCAGACTGCATGGGGTAAAGTCTGGGATCTGCTTTGTTAACATACTTAGCCTCTTCAAGCCTCAGTCTGTTCATTTGTAAAATGGAGGGTAATACAGTAGTATCATCCTCATATAGGGTTTGGAGGGGTTAAATGTGATGAGTATAAAAACAGTGGAACAGTTTTTGATCTCAGTAATTCAGTCATTTTTATTACCAGAAAAGTACTTAATCAATAAGTCATTTTGTTCTTTATTCTCCTTATTTCTTTCTTTCTTTCTTTATTTATTTTTTTGAGTTGGAGTCTCACTCTGTCACCCAGACCAGAGTGCAGTGGCTGCTCCCGGCCACCACAGACTCGACCTGCTGGGCTCAGGTGATTCTTCCGCCTCAGTCTTCCAAGTAGCCAGAACTACAGGTGCGCACTACCATGCCCGGCTAAGTTTTGATTTATTGTAGAGATGCGGTCTTGCCAAGTTGCCCAGGTGGGTCTCGAACCCACGGGCTCAGGCAATCCACTCACCTCAGCCTCCCCAAGCGAGGGATTACAGGCTGAGTCACCGAACCCAGCTTATTTCTTTGGTCCTCTATGATAGCTGTAAGGCACATACTTAGACCTTAGAAAAGGGTTCACAAAGACCTGCGATGAAATCTCACTATTTCACTATCACTTAGCTGGTACAATCTTAGGTGGTTTCATTTATTTATTTTTAATTTACTTTTATTTTTAATGGTCAAATCATAATTGTATTCAGTGGTTTCATTTAAATGGGGGAAGCAATTAGCCAAATCTGAATTCATATTCTTGTTTTGCCAATTACTAGCTATAAGTGGTATTATAAAGTTATTTTCAATTTCGGGGGCCTCAATTTCCTTATATTAAAACATGGAGCCAGGCTCGGTGGCTTAGCCTGTAATCCCGCGCCTTTGGGAGGCTGAGGTGAGTGGATTGCCTGAGCCCGTGGGTTTGAGACCCGCCTGGGCAGCGAAACCTCATCTCTATAATAAATCAAAAAATTAGCTGGGCATGGTAGCGCATGCCTGTAATTCCGGCTACTTGGAAGGCTGAGGCGGAAGGATCACTGGAGCCCAGCAGGTCAAGGCTGTGGTGGCCGGGAGCGGCCATTGCACTCCAGTCTGGGCGACAGAGTGAGGCTCCAACTCAAAAAAAAAATTGGTAAAAATAAAAAATAAAACATGGGCGTGTTCCTGCTTACATCCTTTGCAGTGGTGATTCAATAGGGTAGAACACAAGTTTGCTTTAGTCTGACTTTACTGCACAGGCAATAAGGTCAAGAGGTGTGAGAGAATTTAAAACCCTATAAGGCTTTCACTTCCCTTCTCTTTGACAGGTGGTTTAGTGTCTACTAAGGAAAGCCTAGAACTGATGGTAATTTGTTGATAAGACTCTAGAACTTCCACCTGAAGGAACAGAAAGACGACATGAGGCAGCAGAGAAGAGAGTGATTTAAGGATACAGTTATCTAGGTCAGGGTGTTATCTCCTGGAGACACAGACTAAGGGGGGTAGCACAAAGGGTAGAAGGAAATGTGCCCCTGGGTCCCCTTCCTGACACACAGGTATGGGAGCTGAGGGGATTGTGCAAAGTCCTGCAGAAGAAATCCCATTTGTACTTTCTGACAGGCCAGACACCATTCTGGGTGGTTTTTCGGAAGCTAGGTGCACACTATTGGAAAGGTGAGAGGCAGGGTCCTGAAGACTGATCTCTGTTGCAATACCCAAGAGGGAGAAGTGTTGTTATGTGGCTGGGATCCTCTTCTGTTTCCTGGCTTCTTGTTTGTTTCATTCATTCTCATTCAAGATGGGGAAAGAAAAGACAGGAGGAAAAAAACAACAAACAACAAAAAAACCCTGAAACACTGTGGCAATGTTCACTCATACATGCCTGCATTTATCAAACAGCATCTATTATGTGCTTGGCACTGTGCTCACAAAGATGAGTGAGGCATGGGATCAGTCCTCAAGGAAATCATCGCCTAATGGAAAAAACAGACACACATAGGTAGTTTTAAAACAATGTATGGACTGTGATAGAGATATGCTCAGTCATTATGGGAGGATTTAGCGAAGGTACATACTCAAACCTAGTCCTGAACAGGGGGAAGTAGGGAGGTGTCACAGAAGGTAAGCTGTTATTCAGCAGCAACACAAGTGTGTTGTATGTGATTACAGGGAATGCAGGAAGACACCCAGAGAGAAGCAGCAGTGTGAACAGAGGCACAGGGCAGCATGGTGCAAGAAATTACTAGCACTCTGTGTGACTGGAAGGAGAAGAGAGAGAATACCCGAACAGTCATGCATAGAGCCAAATAAAGATCTAGGAAGGAAAACAAGCATTGGAGCGGCATGGATTCTTGGCTGAACAGAAGGAGGCCGCTTTACATAGTTCACATGTTCAGGATGGAGGCATGTGGTCTTCTCGGGGCTACTATCTGTTCAGAGTCACCAAGGCACTTATCTCTACCCATTCATGCTGTTTCACATGGAGGAAATGACTTGGACACAAGAGGCCTTGGAAGCTTCATTTGGGAACCATGGGGTCTAGTGTACTTGTAGATTTGGGTGCTTGGTGAGTGCTCTAATGCTTCATCTTAACAAAGGTCAGGGATTTTAGAAATAAGATGTTGTGGCAGGTGAAGGGTTTGTTTTGAGGATAGTGTCAACCCAGAGGAATCAGATTTCTAGACTATGTCTATGGTACTAAGATAATGCAGACTTTCCCTGGGATAGCTCATGAAGGAGAAATATGCTTGTTTGCTTGGGGAGGTGAGCTAACCTGATTAAGAGAAATTTACACTGAATTTAGAGGGAAAGAGAGTAAAATGTCTAACCTCCATCCCCAAATGAGAAGTTAACCATGGAGATAAGAATTATGGGAAGTGAAATCTAGTGGTCTATACTTGAAAGCCTTTAGGATAGGGTGTTGGAAATCAAATCCATGACCTCAAACCAAAGCAGCCTGAAAGTTCTCATGGCCAACCCCGTATGTGGTGCCATACTCTCCTCAGACGTCTATACATCACAGTTATAAAGTAAGTATAGATTTTTAGAGAGATGATAAAAATAATCTTCTGAGTACCATCCAGGCTCATGAAATAGGATTTAAGGTTGGAAGGTGGAAAAACAGGTGGTATCATATGTCAAAAAACATAAATTTCCATTGTTCACTATTACAGCTCCACCAGCTAACATAGTATTAGACACATAATAAATGCTTAGTGAATAGTTTTTGAAAAAGTGAATTAATCTGCATAGAGATTCATGAGCACGAGGGGGTAAGTGCACTGGCAAGCATCTGGATAAGAAGGAAAATGATATCCTTTTGAGAACATACCAAATGAAAGTCAGGTGAAGAATATGAATGATAGATTACAAAACCACAGTGACACAGAACATTGGGATGTCAACTATCTACATAACTGCTGATAGTGTCATTTTTTTTTTTTTTTTTGAGTTGGAGTCTCACTCTGTCGCCCAGACTGGAGTGCAGTGGCCGCTCCCGGCCACCGCAGCCTTGACCTGCTGGGCTCCGGTGATCCTTCTGTCTCAGCCTTCCAAGTAGCCGGAATTACAGGCATGCGCTATCACACCCGGCTGATTTTTTGATTTATTGTAGAGATGAGGTCTCGCTGCCCAGGTGGGTCTCGAACCCGCAGGCTCAGGCAATCCACTCATTTCAACCTTCAAAGGCGCGGGATTACAGGCAGAGCCACCGAATCCGGCAATAGTGTCATTTAACAGCAGAGCATCTGACCAACAGATTATCATTAGGCTTGAAGCAAATTCTAACACCAAATGAATGGTGTTAAATGGAGTAATTAGGCCTACTTCATTCTGGATCAAATAACATCTTCTTAGACCAAAAATGGATGCTAAAACAAAGTAATGAAAATCTTGGGGAATAGCGCAAATCATGATAGCTACAGAGGGGAGACCTAGAGACCTCAAAATGTGGAGCTAACAATACTGAAAGGCAGATGGATAACTTTTAGGGTAAAATGTAGCCTTATTTTTCACAGTAAAAGGTTTTGGAAGGGACAATGGCTTAAGGGGACTGAGGAACTTCAAAACTGTGAAACTGCAACTGATTCCTGTAAGAAAAGAGAAGGGCCGGCTCACACCTATAATCCCAGAACTCTGGGAGGCCTATGTGGGAGAATTGCTTGAGCCCAGGAGTTTGAGACTAGCCTAAGCAACATAGTGAGACCTTGCCTCTACAAAAAAAATCAAAATAATTAGTCAAGTGTGGTGGCATGCCTGTAGTCCCAGTTACTTGGGAGGCTGAGGCAGAAGGATTGCCTGAACCTAGGAGGTTGAGACTGTGGTGTCACTGTACTCTTCCTGGACAAAAATGTGAGACCCTGACTCAACCCCCCAAAAAAGAAAGAAAGAAAAGATAAAAAGCCACGGTGGTGAGGAGCTACATAAAATCAGGAGCTGAATAGGGAGTTTCTGTGAATAAGCTGATTTGAAGAACCCACAAATGGAAAGCAGAATACACTAACAAAGAAATATGTCCTCAAGAGAATAATACTGAGGGAATGAAAGTTAACTCACGAGGTCTGACAAGTATTGACCCAAGAGACAGTGAGCACTCTGTCAAAGGAAGTTATGGCTTTAGGGCCATTTTGGGGTGGGGGGGGATGTATGAGATTTTCCAGATGGAAGTTGGATTCGATAACCATCAAACAATCAGCCAACCTTGAGATTTATAATTCTAAGCCCAAAAATAGGTAGCTAGGTCTAAGTTATACTACAAGAACCTTCTGTAGAATACCATACAATCTCCACAAATAGTTTCAGACTACAAGTAATAAGGAATAGGCAAAATCAGAAGCCATTAGAAAACTGTGAGAGGCTTATTGTACAGAGGGCTTTGTTTCCAAACTTCTTTCAGTCAAAGGCACATTAGACCCTGCTTTGCAAACAGCCACCTGTCTACTTATCTGAGACAAGTAATAGCATATGCACGAAGAATACAACAGGAGGCCTGAAGAGTCAAGATGTCTTTTCTTGCATGTTTTCCTACTTAACTAAATTCCTGGATGCCTTTGAAGAGAACAGTCCCTCATGAAAACATCCCAGAGTTTGAAGGAAGGAGGTTCAAGCAGTATCGGTAATTCTTAACTTGTCAAATGGAAAACTCCAATCCAAAACAAATGGTTTGGGGGGAGGGGAGGGTGGTAGTGGTGAACATACTGCTAGCCAAATGTCATCTTTGCTTATTCTTGATAAACTTGCTAAAATGTCTCCTAATCCTCAAAAGGTTCTAAGCCATGTTGATCATCTTTTAAAATAAGGTCACTGAATTTAGAGAGCCAAGAAGACTGCAAGTCTCTGAATGTGTTAAGACTATCCAGTAAAGCAGACCTAACAAGAGTCAGACATTTTTTAAAACTTTAGCTCTCATGGCCTTCTCTCAAAAGAAGGTCAAGTGTATGGGACTTAGTTGATGGGTAAAGGCTGGGTTTGAATTGGGCAAGACCCTTAGAACAGGGCAGGAGCTGAGGAATATGAAGAAATTAGGGAAACCCCCTATCAGGCAGTAGAAAAGATCACCAGGATTCAGTGACAGGACAGTTAGGTTCCTCTTTCCTGCTTCATATTTTTTCTGCCTTACATCTTTTTTATTTTACCTTGCAAACATGTCTCATTAATTTCTATTCTGCCACATCTATCATATTGCTATGGTTTAGATTATCAACTCATTCTCTGCACAAAAACCCAAAGTCATGTTTCAGGACAGGGATGAGGGTCAGGCCAATGAGATGCCTAGGGTAAACAATTTTAGGAGACACTCATTCTCAGATTTCTGTCAGTATTGACCCTGAACTCACATGATCCTTAGAGTGAGTGTTTCCTTATATTTTGTGCCTCGGGTGCCTCTCTTGATCACCCTAATTCTGCTTCTGTATGTTTCTATAACTCAGCATGTAATGCCAATGCTCTGTAACATCCATACCATATGTGCCCTTCTAGGACCTGTTGGAGGGCTCCTTTTCCATATTCAACTCCCAGCACTCATAATTTCATACCAAATGCCAGCATTCCTTTCTTAACAGCAGTTCCCCAAGCATATGCTATTGCTTTGCATATCTGAGCTGTACTATCCCATAATTCCCTTCATGAAATGCCCTATCTTCTCTTTATTCCTGGCAAAATCCTATAATTCCCTTAAGAGTCTCCCTTGTCCCCTTAAATTCCCTTACATGTTACATCTTAGAAGCTTTCATGTTTTGAAACTTCCACTTTGTTTTTTTCTTCTACATTTCACCATACACTTTATATGTTATAATATCACACTGTGTTATTTGTCTATTTATTTTTAGTCGTAGTCTCACTCTTTGTCACCCAGGCTAGAGTGCAGTGGCACCACGGCCACAGCAGCCTTGACCTGCTTGGCTCAGGCGATCCTTCTGCCTCAGCCTTCCAAGTAGCTGGAACTACAGTCGCATGCCACCACGCCAGGCTAGTTTTTGTGATTTATTGTAGAGACAGGGTCTCACCAAGTTGCCCGGGCTGGTCTTGAACCCCCAGCTCAGGCAATCCTCTTGCCTCAGCCTTGCAAAGTTCTGGGATTACAGGCTAAGCCACTGCACCCGGCCAAACTGTGTTATTTTTAGCTGTGTGTGTATCAGTGACTTGAAGTTACAATCCACTGGGATAGATTCTGTCTTTTCATCTATGCATTCCCAGAGACTATCACAATTCCTGGCACATAGTAGACCTTCAGTTAGTGTCTGTTGAATAAACGAATATGCATTCTATTGAATGGAAAACCTTGGTGCTTGTCCTATTCTCCTTCAAACAGGATTAATTCCAGGGCCCAAAGCAACAGAATGAGCCTTCCAACCATGGAAAAGGAACCAGATAAATCATAACGCACATGACAGACCTATTTGTACAGGTTGCCAATTTTACTCTTTTCGTGTGAACTGAAAAGTTCTACAGTAATGCAACTACTACCAAAGTTAAAACATTTGTTAAAATCATTGATAAAGATGATTAGTCCATTTTTGTTTGCTTTAATTAACTGTAATTAAAACATCACAGAGTTTGTGGAAACCATTTGTATTTACTTAATCAAGCTTTTTGGAGAGGTGTTCAATGTCATTCTACTTTTGTGATTTGGAAGTTTCCATAAATGAGATTAAATTGACTGATTCTGACTATTTCTCTGCTTAGAAACAAAGCAGTATTTTGGCTATTTAAAAACTAGAAGGTCTTTTCCAACTTTAGAAAAAAAAAATCTGGCTTGGTGGAATACAGAATGATCTACAGATAGCATAAATCAATAGGCTTTGTGTTGAACTCTAAATAGCACCGGAAAAAAAAAAAAAGTGACTGCTCTTAAGGAAAGGCTGAAGAGAAAGGATAGCAAGAGAAGTCAGACAGCAACCTGTTTTCTGTTGGTAAGAATGCAGCTGTGTGGGTAGGGTGGTTAAGGGGTAGAATCGATCTAGACCTGCTCTGTTCAATATGGTAGACACTAGCCACGTGGGTCTATTTACATTTAAACTAATAAAAACTAAGTAAAAATGTTAAAAATTAGCTCCTTAGTCTTACTAGCCACATTTCAAGTGCTGGACAGTCACATGCCTACTGTATTGAATAGTACAGGTATAGAACATTTCCAATGCACAGTTTAGCAAAAACTGATGGGGAATTTGGGCACTGTAGAGGCTAAGAAATCAAGCCCCGTAGCCCCAGGCCCCAAATGCATTTTGATTCTAATGTGCAGTATGTTTCATTCACTCCGGAGAGGTAGCCATGCTGAACAGTTGCTGACCCAGGCCCAAGTCACCTATTTCAAAATGAAAGAAATCAAGGAAAACAGAGTCTTTAGTTGAAGTGGTAACTACCAATTAATGAATATTTGTAAGCACTGTCTCCAGCTAAACTTGTACCGCAAGTCAACTAGTTGTTCATTTCCTGCCCTTTCTAGAGATCTGTGCTCACATTTTAAATAACCACTCACTAACAGGTCCCATTCTTTACAGAGGCACACTGAAAATCCTAAGATACAATCTGAAAGAGAAAGCCAAGGGCATTCTTTTCCAAGCATTAGATTGGTTTCACATGAGGTGATTAGACTCTTTCGTGCTAATTGCACTAGAAAGAACTAATTAGAAACATCTACCATTCAGCTAATGAGAGCTGGGCCCTAACTATCTCAGTGCTTAACTTCTCAGGTTGTAAAATATCACATTTTTTTTTCATGCCCCCTCTGAGAAAGTTGTCACTGTGTTAAATTCCAGCAAACAGGCTGGGCATTAAATAAGGCAACATTTACAAAATGCCTACACATGCTATTGTTCACAGCGGCCCTGCCTATGATTTCTCACTGTTTCAGAGGGGTAAATATGATAGATCAAAGACTGTTAGCTAGCACTATATTGAACTGGTAATGAATTCTGGCCCATTTTTCAGTGTAACCTTCTCAGAGTCTTTGTGCCTTTTATTCTGGGGCCCGTTAATAATGCAGGATAAGGTATTTCAGATGTAATGTTGTTACTCCAGGAAGAGTTCATTAAAAAGCAGTGATATCACCTGATTGAGACTCACATTGCTGCCAAGGGTTGTAACATGTATTGGGAAACTGATAGAATGAGAATAATGAAGAGCTAATAAATCAAGAGTCCCTTATTATACAATAAACTCATTAAACCGTAAACATTATACAATATAAGTAAACATTGGAAAAGAGAAAACCAGTCTCATTATTAGAATGTGGGCTGTTAAAAAGCATTCTTAGAAGAGTAAGTTCAGGCCGGGCGCGGTGGCTCAAGCCTGTAATCCCAGCACTTTGGGAGGCCCAGATGAGAGGATTGCCTGAGCCCACAGTTTCAAGAACGGCCTGGCAAGTTGGTGAGACCTCATCTCTACAGTAAATAAAAAATTAGCTGGGCGTAGTGGAGAGCGCCTGTAGTTCAGGCTACTTGGAAGTCTGAGGCAGAAGGATCCCCTGAGCCCAGCACGTCAATGGGTGTCACACATGAGTGTGTCACTATACTCCAGCCTGGGCGACAGAGTGAAACTCCAACTCAAAAAAAAAAAGAAGAGTAAGTTCTCAGAGTAAGGCCAGCATGGTGGTTCACATCTATAATCCCAGCAGTTTGGTTCACTGAGGCAGGAAGATTCCTTGAACCTAGGAGTTCAGGACCAGCCTAGGCAACACAGTGAGAACCCATCTCTACAAATATAAAAAACCCCCCAAAATATTAGCTGGGTGTGGTGAAGGACATCTGTAGTCCCAGCTATTCCAGAGGATTGCTGGAACTGAGGAGGTGAAGGCTGCCATGAGCCATGATTGTGTCACTGCGCTCCAGTCTAGGACATAGTGAGACCCCAATTCAAACAAACAAATAAACAAACAAACAAACAAAAAGAAAGCATAAGTTCAGAGGACAGTTTTGAGTTGCACATGATCTACATATTAACACTACTTAGACATCTCAAGAACACTATTAAAGAAATGTGTCTGTAGCTCAAAACCCTTTCTACACCCAAAAAAGTGCTTTTTCAAAAGATTTTGCAGTTCCCTTGGCAGGCGCCAAGATCCTGCATGCTGAGAAATGATGTGTGAAATTAGTAGAATTGTAAATGTCAAAACTTCTCTCGTTGGAATGAAATGCTAGAGATTCTCTCTGCATCATGTTCCTCGTTCTCTACCCTAAGGTAAAAAGTTTTCAAGAAGACAAAGATTCATAAATGTTCGAGTACCTGAGGATGCTGAACTTAACTCCTGAATTCCCAGTGAGGATCACAAATGAGAATTGAACTCACCTTCCCCAGCGACTTCTGGAAAACACAGATGCTAGCAACCATGTAGATATGTTTCATATAGACTATTCCTAATTACCCATAACTTAACTCACTGGTGTTTGAATTAAGGACCATTTTGGGGTTATTTTGCTGCTCATTAGCACCTCTAAACAGAGAGTGTGAAATAAGTAGTGAGATTCAGATCTTTCAATTATGTCCTTTGTTAACAGTTTCAGAAAAAAAATTGTTAGCGTAAGGAACTAAAACAAATGGTTATAATAAGGTTTGGGAAAAATCTGGAGATTACAGTTTCTAGATACACCTCATACCCTGTGCATATTTCTCTTGACATGTAGGCTGCATTGTTAAAAAAAATTTGCACTGGTACTCATGTTCAAATCATTTATTGTTCCAAAGGCTCTTAAGTTATTATGCAGTGTGTATGTGTGCTTACGTGTGCCTCCATACATGGATATCGATAATAGGTAATGGGAGAGAGAAACTAATAGTGTAGATTTATATGTGTATTATTAACCACATTTTACAGATGAGACATCAAGACCCAGGTAGTTAGCATGGGGCTTAAATAGCTAAGTAACAGAGCTGGAATTATCACCCAGCTATCCTGGTCCTCAACTTCAAATTGCTTCTCTTTTCCTTGCAAAGTGTCACTAGCACTTTCAAACCTCCTTAGTTTAGTTTATAAGCAGTATTTTTTGTGAACTTTACCATGAGGCTTAATTTTGCACAATATATCTTAAAAGAAGCCATCATAAATTAATCAGAATCTCTTTGTAAGCAAGCAGCAGAAAGAAAAAAGTTATTAAGATTTTTTTTCAGGAGTTAAGTTCTCACTAATGTAATAGAGAAATGAATGTAGATTTGAACTGAATGGTTCTTCCCCTGACACTTCAAAGTTCAATATTTATTTTAAGTCAAGATTTCTCATCTTGAGTCCTTCATGAACCAAAAAAATTGATGCCCTAGTCTGTACCCCACCTCTTACAATATGAGACTTAAAGAAGTCAAACATTTTGTTCAATATCATAGTAAGTTACTAACTGAATCATGAAGAAAATCTTGGATCTTCACTCCTGCATATCAGTTTTAACAATCTAGTAGCTTTACTCTTTCACATGGTCAAGATCAAGGTTTAACACTGGTATTCAACAGTAGTGCTAGACTATCTTTTCATTTTCATTAATGCATAATCCTTATTAATACAATAGATAACCCATAGTGGAGAGAGATACACACTATAGAAAATACTGTTAACATCAAATAATTAGAAAGAAGCTACTCTAAAACAGAATATTACTTCAAATTCTACGTTGAATAAATTGGCATGCTGTTTTGGATTACAGAGATTTGATGACAATATCCAATATCCCAGTCAAATTTATATAGCTAAAGAAACAAAAACTATTATGCTGGTGTAAGTAGATAATAATAAAAAGCATTTTAAAAATAGCTTTACGATGATTAAGAGATTGTTCCTTTGGTCCTAACTAATATTCACAACATTGCTATTTGTTTTTTAATGAGGAAACTAAGAAACAGAAATGAGGCAGGTTAGGTAGAACAGCTAGGTAGAGAAAAGTGGTTTAAAAAAAGAGGATGGGTAAGAAAAGGGCCTGACTTCTATAGTTGGGTCCTTCCAGGAAACCACATGTCCTTTCCAGAGCCAACCTGACACAACAGAAGAAATAGAAATGAGGAGAGAGTCATTACTGAATTGGGATCATCATTAACATTTACCTCTGTTGTTTATCATTGAAATTCTTTTGGACTTTAATTGGGAAGACTAGAATAACTATTTTGAATGACAGGTTTTAGGGACACAGGTAGAAGACACAATAGCAATGGCAAAATTCAGACAACCTTTTCACTAAATTTTTCAATGACTTCACAACCTTTAAAGAGAAAATCTTGTCCCTTTTGTCAAATTTTCCTAAAAGGCAGTCTGTGCTATCTGTAATACCGGCTGTTTCTAAACATTAAGTGCAACCATGATACCCTTTAATAGTTAATCCTCCAACATGTAATTAGGCATTCACATGACAATCAAAACCATGACTATATTTCATGTTTGCCTTCCCTTTCAAGCCCTCTACTAGAGGGGCACTTACTCTGTCAAATCTGCTATAGTAATCAAAACATTGAAATTACTTCTTTCCACACTAAATATACTGGAACTGGTTGTTTGATTAAATGTAGAGCAGAGAGTGCAATTTGCTAAATTACAAGTATTCTGAACATGTAAATATAGTTTAATTACTGCAATTAAAGAAGATTACTGGAGATTGGCAGATGGGAATGTAATGCTGTTTTAATTAGAGTTTTTAATGCACTGTAACATAAGCATAATATTAACCCTTTATCTTAGAAGAGGTAGCTGGTCTTTGAAAAATTAGTATTTAAAAGTGTATCAGAACTAGTATTTCACAACAAGGCCTAAATAGAGTCATACTATACTAGAAGCCTATTGTGGAGAAGAATCATAGCTTCCAGGAACTGATCCTCATGGCAATGACAGATAATACATCTGCTGGTGTCCTAACTGTGAACACACATGCAAACATGCTTGAACACATGTGTGTGCGGAGAAACACATACCACATGGGTGTTTTTCATAAAAGAGAAATATTGCCATACTGCCAAAGACTGAAGGGATTTGCATGCCATGAAAGGTTTCATAAAGCCAGTGTTCGTCAAACACACACAAAATAAAATGCATGCATTTTTTAAACGCAGTTATTCACCTTTGAGAAAACTATAGCACACATGTAGCAGACATTCTACAGAGGGAAGACAATTTATTATTATTCACCCTCCAGAAGAGTATATGCTACATAAAGTAATATTCCAGAACGTAAGAAGCAATCTTTATCATCTTGAAAGCTATCACTTGCAACATTTTATCCATTTAAGTCAATAGCCTATTAGAAATTCTAATTGAAAGTTCAATAGTCAGCTCGGAGTCTTACAATAGAGGTTGCCTTTTGGAAAGCCATTTAAAGTCTTAATCTCTTTATCATTTGGTATTTTGAAGCCTAACTTTGTTCTTGTTAGGCAGATCAATGGCATTAATTTACAAAATGGGGGAAAATGTCACCCTTCATCCTTTAAGTCTCAGCTCAGTGAAGAGCTGCATAAGCGAATCTGATCACTGCTTTCCCATATTAGCAGCAAACGGTGCCATGGGAGGCTTGACCTACAAATTTTAATTACTGCATGAAAAATTCAGTTCCTGGAGATGAAGGGAGACTTGAGAAAAAGCAGGGGTCCACCCTGTACATGTCTGCAGAGTTTTAAGTCTTCAAGGACTGGATTTCTGAATCGGTAGCCAATACCACAGTCAATGAAAGAGGTTTACTATGTTAAAGAACAAGCCACAAACTTAAAAGACCAAGACAAAAGACACCAAGGCAGATAAGTAAGCTTCTAAAGAAAAGGTGGGAGAAGAGAATATAATTATATTTTACTGAGCATACAGTGTCTTGATGGGCCATACACATAACTATAGATTAACAAAAAAATTATTACACAGATAATGAAATGAAGAGTTACAGCAAAACCAGAGAAGCAGTCTTGATGCTGGGTGGTTTCATAGCTCTGGCTCTGTTAAAAATAATCTTAGTTAAATTAGACAGTCAGTGGAAAGAATTATTCTTACCCAAAATAAAAGATTTCTGAATGTCTATACATGGTGGCTAAGGTGAAGTGGCAGAAGAGACAATAAGTATACAATGTAAAGTTAAAAGTAGTAAGCACTGAGCTTACTGCCACTGCAGTAAGCAGAATCAAGGTATAAGGCAGTCAGCTTTTGAATTCCAGAAACTAAGGGAGCATACCTAAACAACAATCGCCTTACATGTGAACAAAGCCAATTGTAGAAAATGTATGTATTTATCAATATAAATTTTGAAGCAATCATTTATCACACACATACCTACAAATGTATTTTAAAAATGGATGAGAAGACCACACAGAGAAATAGCAGCAATGGTCATCCTGTGGGAAGAAAAACTTGTGCAGAGGGCTTGGGGTAAGTTGGTGACTTTGCTTTTTAGTTTGGATACTTTTTCTTTATTGTTCCATTTTATTTTTTAACAACAAACATGTATGGCTTTCCTAATTGTTAACAAACCTTTTTTTAAAAAGTAAAATGAAATCTATGTTTGATGTTCCAGCATAAAAGACTGTGAATCTTTTTATGTTTGTAATGTGAAAGATCACTATTTGCTTCCAAAATTAAGACTTTTTGTTCTGGACTTTCTTAAAAGTTACTCACTTATTTACTTCAGATGCTTGCTGCAATTAAAGACAGTGTTAACTGTCAAGCCTTGGTTAATCATCACTTTACATATCCATACTCAATTTAACTGTGGAAGCATTTTTTTACATAACTGCATACAGGGACCTGTACCATGTCATGCACAATTGGCTTCTTCATTAACATTGCTTGATGATGGTGATAAGGAAATAATGGTCTTGCAACAATGAATGTGTGCATTTTCCACGCAGCTATATTCACTGTTGGCTAAAGCTTAGAAGTCAAATAGTTTTGTGATGACTGAATCATATTCATCTTTTCAGTTCTGATCTCCACGTCCTTCTTATCCAAGAGATGCCTCACTGTCACCTCCTGACACCAACAGTTGGAATTCTGTGATGAAGTACCCTAATGAAAAAGCCATTAACATTTGTACCAGGTGCTCCTGGTCTCTTCTGCCCATGCACTTAGGTTAATAGTATGCTAGAAGGTCTCTAGAAAGGACAGAGGCTCCCGATTAAAGAGGTAAATAGTCACATCCCTGATATGCCTGGCCACTGACACAGATGGGCTGATCCTTAGGTCAGGGCCCACTACTTGGAGAGAGTAGAATCCCAAGAAATGGTTGCCTTTTGGAGGAAAGGACTAATTAGAACAAGAGTAGGGAGGGGAAAGGGCTGGTCTAAGAACTGGGCAGGAGAGAATGTATAGTAAGGCAGATCTTTAAGCACACTTAATGGAGCCTACGTTCTTAAAGAGGCGGTTGAGATTCCAGGAAAAGGCCTGGGGACACACATAAAAATCAATGCCACAAAGAAGGGAAGAAAACGCATGCTCAATATAAGAAAGTCTGAGAAGCAAAAATTCAGCTTCCCTGAAGTGTGGCATTTTCAAAGCCCACACATCATAACAACTTTGAATTCTGAGATGCCTCAACAGGAAACCTCTGAGGTTCCATCTGTCTCCCTGATGAGAAGGACAGCTGAGGTACCAAGCTGCTGCCTACAAGAGGGCTGGCAAATATCTCAAGAACCTTGGCCCAGGAGTTAGGAATGTGCAGTTCAGTCTTCCTTCCAGTCTAATTTACAGCCCTGACACAAGATGTTGGCTGGTTACCAGGTTTGTCTCTGTATATAACTAGAAATGAACCAACAAAGAGAGTTGGCTCACTTCTTAACTTTATGTGTATGTCTAAATTTTAAAAATCGTAGGATTTATGATTTATTTAATAGAAACAATTCCATTATTTTCTTTATTTTACATGACTATTTCCTACCAAGATTCAAAAGGAAAGATTGCTAGAGAGATGTGAAAGTCAAGAGAAGGAGAGACACACAAGTAGAGAACAAGGAGCAGCAAGCACAATTCCTAGTTCAACTGGGCTCAGAAACCAAAAGGAACTCCAAAATCGTGATAAGATTAAAGATATCTGGCAATCAAGGCCCTCTGTGGTGTACTAAGAATCAGCCCTTTCCAACCTTGTAATTTAGTCCTCTGCTTTTAATACTCTCCTACAGGGCCTTAGTTTATGCACTAATCTCTGCAGATATCAGTTATGTTGCTACTTTAGCAAATTTCTTCTCCACATTTCTCTGTATCTGTATCAATCCTACTTTCTTTAGGATTTTACCACATGACCATCTAAAACAATACAGGAAAAATGTGTGAAAAATTTAACATTCCTGTAATGCTAAAAATACAAAACTAGGAATAGAAGAGAATTACCTCAACACAATAAAGAACATTTATGAGCAACCTACAGCTGTTCTTATAATCAATCATAAAAAAAGAAAGCTTTATTTGGTATGATCACAAATAGGACAAGGAAGCCTACTTTAACTACTGCTATTCAACTTTGCAGTAGAAGTTCTAGTCAGAGCAATTAGACAAGAAAAAATAAATAAATGGCATCTCTATTTGTAGATGACATTATCTTATTTGCAGACATTATTCTACATACAGAAAATCCAAAGCTAGCACAATGAATTTAGCAAAGTTGCAAGGTACAAGATTAACACACAAAAATCAGCTGTATTCTATACACCAGCAAGGAACAATCCAAAAAGAAAATCAAGAAAATTCCATTTACAATATAATCCAAAAGGATAAAATATCCAGGAAACAATTTCACTAAAGAGGTGAAAGACTTGTATACTAAAAACTATAAAGCAACATTGCTGAAAGAAACTAAAGAAAACCCAAGGCCGGGTATGTTGGTTCAAGCCTGTAATCCCAGCACTTTGGGAGGCCCAGGGAAGAGGACTGCCTGAGCTCAGAGATTCGAGACTAGCCTGGGCAACTTGGTGAGACTTTGTCTCTACAATAAATCAAAAAATAAGTGGGCGTGGTAGCGCCCACCTGTGGTTCCAGCTACTTGGAAGGCTGAGGTGGAAGGATCGCCTGAGCCTAGCAGGTCGAGGTTGCGGTGGCCGTGAGTGTGCCACTGTACTCCACCCTGGGTGACGTAGTGAGACTCCAACTTAAAAAAGAAAAAAAAAAAGGAAAGAAATTAAAAAAGACCTAAATAAACAGAAAGATACTTTGTGTTCACAGATTAAAAGACAATATTGTTAAGATGTCAATACCACACAATGCAGAGATTCAATGCAATCTCTATCAAAATTCGAATACCTTTTTTGGCAGAAATGGAAAAGCTGATTCTCAAATTTGTATGGAATTACAATGGGTCTTGAATAGCCAAAACAATCTTGAAAAAAGAGAACAAAGTTAGAGGACTTATACTTCCTGATTTCAAAACTTAGTACAAAACTACAGTAATCAAAACGGTATAGTACTGGCATAAGGATAAACATACAGACTAATGAAACAGAATTGAAAGCTCAGAAGTAAGTACATGTGTCAACTGATTGTCAACAGGGTGCCTAAATCATTCAGTGGGAAAAGAACAAGGAAAAGAACAGTCTCCTCAATAAATGATGCTGGGACAACTGTATATCCACATACAAAACAAACAAACAAATGAAACAAACAAAACAAAAAAACACACACTACATAAAGAAATTAACTCAAAATGGATGAACAGTCTAAAACATAAGAGCTAAGGAGTTTTGTAACTCCTAGAAAAAAACATTGGGGTAAATCTCATGACCTTGGATTTGGCAACGGATTCTTAGACATAATGTCAAATGCATTTGTTACAAAATAAAAAATAAACTGGATTGTGCTATGGTCTTAATGTATTCCCCCAAAATACATGCTGAAATTGAATTTACAATGCAACAGTATTAAGAGGCAATCTGCCAATCTTTAGGAGGTCCTTCCTCTTGAATGAGATTAAGGCTTTTATAACAGAAGCTTCATACAGAGTTTGGCCTTTTTGGTTTTCAAACACATGAGAACACAGCAATAAGGTACAATCTTGAAACAGAGGGAGTGGCTCTCACCAGACACTGAATCTACTGAGATCTTAACCTTGGATTTCCCAGTCTCTAGAACAGTGAGAAATAAATTTCTATTATTTATAAGTTACCCAATCTCAGATTTTTTAAAAAACTAGAGACAAGATATCATTATGTTGTTCAGGCTGATCTTGAACTCTTGGGCTTAAGTCATCCACCTGCTGCCCAATATGCTGAGATTATAGGCATGAGCCACTGCTCTCAGCCCAGCTATTTTGTTATAGTAGCATAAATGAACTAAGACTTCATTAAATAAAAACTGTGTTATCTAAGGGCATTGTCAAGAAAGTGAAAAGCCAGTCAAGAGAATGAAAAAAAATGCTCGCGAATCCTATCTCTAATAATTGTCTAATTTCTAGAATATATAAAGAGCACTTACTGTTCAACAAAAAAAAGACAATCTAATTCAAAATGGGTAGAGGACTTGAATAGACATTTGTTTAAAGGAGATATACATATACAAATGGCCAACAAACATGAAAAGATGCGCAACATCATAAGTCAGGGAAATGCAAATCAAAATCACAATGAAGTACCACTTCACACCCACTAGGGTAGCTATTTTTTTTAAAAAAGGAAAATAGCAAGTGTTGGAGGTAACATGAAGTAACTGGAAGCCTCATACACTGCTGGTGGGAATTCAAAAATGGTTCAGTCACTTTTAAAAAGTTTGGCAATTCTCAAAAAGCTAAACACAGAATTATTAAATCACCTTGCAATTCCACTCCTTAAGCATATATCCAAAAGAACTGAAAACAGGTACTAAACCAAGTTTATGTAGACACATGTCCATAGAAGTACTATTCACAAGAGTCAAAAAATATAAACAGCCCAGATGTCCATCAGTGCACAAATAGATAAACAAACTGTGTTATATATAATACTATAATATTATTCAGTCATAAAAAGGAATGAAGTATGAATACATATTACAATATGGATAAACCTCCAAAACATTATGCTAAGTGAAAGAAGCCAGACAAAAAGATCACATATTGTATGATTCCAAAATAGATAAATCTTTGGAGACAGAACACAGATCAGAGGTTGCCAGGATCTGAGTGTAATGGGTAGGGAGCGATAAATAGCGATTACTTAATGGGTTGGGGGGGTCTACTTTGGAGTGACGGGAATATTTTTGAACTAGATAGAAGTGGTGGTTGTTCAACACTGTAAATGTACTAAATCCCACTGAGTTGTTCATTTTTAAATGGTTAATTTTATATCATATGCAAATTTTACAATAATTTCTTTCTCTGAAATCTTACACAATAAACTAGTAATTTAAATTCATTTTTTCCTGCTGAATGTGGTTAATTTTACTTACTAGCTTATTTGCTCTTTTGCAGAGAAATTCCTTAAGTGTAAGGTCCACAACTGATATCCCGTTCTGCAATCTCCAAGCATCTAGCTCACTGGCTTAACCCGATTTTGAGAATTGCCAAACTGTTTTCTAAAGTGGCTGACCCATTTTGAATTCCCACCAACAGTGTATGAGGGTTCCAAAAAGAGTTATTCAAATGATTCTGACAAGGAACTGCAGTGTGAGCTTAGAAAAAAAAAAAAAATTGGCTGGGCTCAGTGGCTCAGCCTGTAATCCCAGTACTTTGGGAGGCCGAGGTGAGTGGAATGTCTGAGCCCACAGGTTAAAGACCAGCTCAGGCAACTTGGCAAGACCTCGTCTCTACAATAAATCAAAACTTAGCTGGGTGTGGTAGCACATGCCTGCCAGAGCCCAGCAGGTTGAGGCTTCCCTGGCTGAGAGGCATGCTATTGTCCTCCAGCCTGGGTGACAGTGAGACTCCAACTAAAAAAAAAAAACCCCAAAAAATTTTTCACTGATTTTAGTTTCCCTAGTTAAACTGGCATTCAGTTCTCTGGAGTAAAAAGTATATGCCTTTTTTTTTTTAAGCCAATATATTAGAAAGTCCTGCTGTCTAGATATCAGATAAGAATCCTAAAGTGGAAAATGTATATCATCATGGTATTGAGTCACAAACAAGTAAGTGCTGAATTCAGTGGTTGGGATCAGGGGTTCCATGGATCCAAGTGGAGATTAGAAAACTCTTTTTAATATTAGAAAGGCCTGGTTGGGCATGGTGGCTCCCGCCTGTAACCCCAGTACTTTGGGAGGCAGAGGTGAGAAGACTGCCTGAGTCCAGGTGTTCGAGATCAGCCCAAGCAACTTGGTGAGACTTCATCTCCACAGTAAATCAAATATCTGGATGTAGTGGCATGAGCCTACAGTTCCAGCTTCTTGGAAGGCTGAGGTGGAAGGATCGCCTGAGCCTCGCTGGTTGAGGCTGCGGTGGTTGTGAGTGTGCCACTGCACTCCAACATGGGCGACAGAGTGAAGTTCCAATTAAAAAAACAAAAAACAAAAAGGAAGGCCAAACCACTCATGCCTCCACTAAGACTGCAGATGACAGCTAAATACCAAGCGTTTTTCCTTCAGGCTGGGGAGATGTCCCATGCTGATAATGATGTGGATCTGTGTAGTAATAAAAAAAACTGATAAATTTTACATGACAAATATGATTCAGTTGATAATATATTACAGGGAGTCTATAGTGGGTATAGAGAGTTGGAAGAGATTTTTACAGGAAGATGACTTAGACTATCCATGGATTACAAGGTACTAGCTATGTATCTTCTTCAGAAAGATATTAAATTAGAATCAAAGGTTGCAAATATTCTGAGAAAATGGCACAAGTTACCTTCTGCCATTCCCTCAATAGCCAGCCTCCCTTCCATGTTAGTACTATTCCCAAGGTAATTTTCTTTGGAAGAATAGATGTGTATAATACCACATCTGAAGAATAGTCCTCATTTCTTTTTCACCATAACTAGCTCCCCCAAAACTCATGCAAAAAGCTGATATAAATAGGCACTTTGAGAAGAGCAGCTCCTGAAGCTATTCCGGAAGCCAGTGCCCTTAAATCAAAGTTAGCAAAGTGGTACTTTCAAAA
Organism: Cephalopachus bancanus; assembly: GCA_027257055.1. Classification (NCBI taxonomy): domain Eukaryota; kingdom Metazoa; phylum Chordata; class Mammalia; order Primates; family Tarsiidae; genus Cephalopachus; species Cephalopachus bancanus. The sequence continues at coordinate 3,063,623 of JAPVLO010000161.1, read as the reverse complement.
GGTGGGAAAACAAAGAACTGGAAACATAAAGGACTCCATTAGAAATCCATGGGTGTCCCCATCGTCCTAAGAACTGAGCGTGAAGCCATGCACTTCATGTCTGCTGCCACCTGTGATTATGTTTTTACAGCTAATACTAAGCACTTTGGTGATGAAATTGTTTAAAGGCCTCACCAAGCATGTCAATGTGACTTGGAGACTCAGTGTCTCCTCACTGCCACCATACTCATAGGCACATGCATGTACTTTTTTTGAGTTAGAGTCTCTCTCTGTTGCCAAGGCTGGAGTATAGTGGCATGCTCACAGCTACCCCAGTGTTGACCTGCTGGGCTCTGGCACTCCTTCTGCTTCAGTCTTCCAAGTCGCTGGAACTACAGGCGTGAGCCACCATGCCCAGTTAATTTTTTTTTTTTTTAATTGTAGAGATGAGGTCTCACCAAGTTGCCCGGGTTGGTCTTGAACCCACAGGCTCAGGCAATCCACTCGCCTCTGCCTCCCAAAGTGCTGGGATTACAGGGTGAGCCACCGAGCCCAGTCAACTCATATACTTTAAGGCAAAAGAAAAGTCCAACTTTATTCACTGAAACCACTTACAGTAAAATAGTTTTGATTTCACAGAATTGACCATGGACTCTAGGTTCAAGTAAATTAGAGATATGATCCATGAAGCACCAAGTGCCTGTGCCTCCAGCCTCTTCTAGCCAATTTGAGGTAAACCAAATAGGGGGATGATCAACCTTGGCCTAAGTCAGCTGGTCTTCAGGTTTATGTCCATTTCCTTTGTGTCACTGTGCATTAGGTTAAGTGACCATTTCCAGAGGTCACTGGGAATTAGGTTAAAAAGGAGTACTAAGCTGCGCTGAAGGAAAGATCCAAAGGTGTTTTTATGGTGGTACTGTATGTGTGTGCATATATGCAAAGAGAAAGTCACAGAGTAAGGAAAACCCCAAAACTGGTGGGGCAGAGATTTGGTGGCTAAGGCACCTGAAGAAGGGCTGCCCTGGAAGAAGTGGAGAGGGCCAATCAGGCCCTTAGGAGATGGAAGTTGGTAAAAAGCAAAGCAAAGGTCCAAGGCAGAAGAGGGTAGCAATCAGATCCCACTAGGGATGGGTGGAGGCAACCATGAAAGCCTTGGGAAAATAGATCAGCAGTCTCTGGGGGAGTCTCCTACAAAGGCTCCTTTCAGGGACAAAGGAGTTCATTCCAGGACTATGATTGCCTCTCTAGGCTCAGCCTGCTGTGTTGACCTTGAGGCTGGCCCCCACCAGCAGGACAGAAATCAGAAAGAAAAGCTGAAGACTCAGTGACTAAATGAATCAAGCACAAAACGTGCAAAATGAATAGTTAGATTTCTGAACTACCAATAGAGAGGCTTCAGAGCTGAGGCCGTGGTGCAGGTAGATGCAGGCAGATGGCTGGAGCTGGCAGGGCTCGGATGTGGGATATCTTCCTCCACCTGACTGGCTTCACTCCCACAGCAGCTTGACAAGGCCGCCCTCTTTTCCTGCTTCCCTTCTCAGGAAGGACTGATGGTTCTCTGAACTTGTTCACATGCAATGTACAAGGTCAAACAGCAGAGCAGGGGACTAACATCCAGGATTCTGATTTCTAATCTAATTTTTCAGAATCTAATTGGGGGTGGAGCTGAGGTGACCAAGTTCTACACTGTCTAAACTCTCAATCACCCTAAAATATTTTCTCACTGTACTTTCTGAATAACTCTTCATGAGAAGATTTCGTTCAGCTTTGCATTTTGTCATTTGATGTAGATAACAGTAGCTATAGTGAGCCTATATATATGACATACTGGATAGAAGCGAAGAGGGGAAGGCATAATAGACACTACTGTCTTCCTAAGAATTCCTATGGTTTAGGAGAGTGGATTTTAAACTATGTACATTTTTACATGAGAAAAGTATTTAAAATAATTTTTTATATAAGACCCCAACATGAAACAGGACAAAGTAAAAGTTTCTCTGGGTGACTGGCAGACAGGGGACTCTCACATGTTCATGTTCCATCCTCCTCCTCCTCCTCTCCCCTCACCTTCAACAACCCATTAGCACTGGAAAAGGGGCAAAATTCAGTTATGAGAGAAGGAACAGTTGGGCTCCATCCTTCTTGAGCTGTGTGGGTTTTCACTGGGCCTCACCTTCCTCTTCTAGAAAATGAGAGACCATGCCTGAGTGTGTTTAGTCTTTTTGACTCTAAAATTCTCAACGTATCTATGAACAAAATGAGAGAATAACTGCAAATCTTTATTCAGACAACATGAAGATTACTAAGAATAAGTCAAGTAACTAAGAAGAAGTTAAGTTACACGTGGCAATTGCATTATTTAAGTCCTTCCACATGGAGAGGTGCTATTTTCCAAACCTCCTCAATAAGACATCCTCACAACATCTCTAGCAATCCTGTTGAAAAGTTCCGTTGTAGAGTATGACATACCTTCTTAGATCATACCAAATGTGAAAATTTTACAGACTGTATGCACAGGATTAGGGATGCCTGGAGGAATCTAAAATTAATTTTTAAAATAAATACAAAAATATTTGCAGTGACAGCTTCATCAGATGTTTATTCTCATATATTAATTTAGCCAGTATATTTCTGTAGTATTGATTACAAACATTCATAAAACCCAAGACCCTCATATGTTTAGAGTCAATATAACTATTTCCACTATAACTTGATTCCATTCAGAAGCCAAATATTTTACATCATTTTTTGAAACGTACTGCCTGGTTTTCATAATGCTCAAATCCATTCTGGTTCTCACTTTCAGAGAAGGTCTTAGCTGATGAAGCCAAGCTTGCTCCTCTTGGTCCCCAACCAACTCTTTTTTAGGTGTCAAAAAAGAGCTTCTCTCTTGTGTAGAATGAGAGGAGGAGGCCTGCATTTATTCCCATGCCCTCACTGCATAAACTATAGCTATGCAATTTCCTCACTTTGCAGCACATTTTCTCCCTTACATTTTGAGATAGAAATGGTGGCATAGTAATAGACTCTGTATTCATTTTATTGAATCACCTATATTTAATTGGGAAAATGGGTTGCTGTAACTCTGTCAACAGGACATGTTCAATTACATTGTGTAACCATTTTTCTTCAGAAGGCATTACCATCTGGTCTAAGCAGTTAAATAAGCAAAGCTACGTGATATTACAGCTAATGAAATTAAATGTGGCACAAATATATACACGACACACAGAATTCACATTTATCTCTTTAAAAAGATTTTCCTTGTTGAAAAATAATATATGTGGGTTGTGTGATCAGGATTGTGGTATGGTTGTCTGGCTTTACTGCTTTACAAACAACAAAGGTCATTATTCAGTTCACATCTAGGTCAAACAGAAGAATTTCCTCTTTAGAAAATCATCCAGCCCTGTTTTCAACTAGCCTTTATACCCCTCAGCCCTTCAATAACCATTTCCCCCTCTAAGAGGACTGCTTAGAGGGGGAAATGGTTAGCCCTACAGTCACCCAAAGGCAGTGCTACACTACTTTTGTAGCTGACCCTGATTCTAATCTTAATCTCCAAACCCTTTAAATCTTCCAATTCCACTTCATGGGGGGTGACAGGGCTTAAATTAGACCACAGACGTAAAGGACCTGGCACAGAATAGACACCCAATAAATACTATTTCCCTCTACCCTCTATCTTATTTCCACTTATTTTGTTCTAGCCTCTGAGTTGGGTTGTGAATTGGCCTCACCTGCAAACCTAGGTCACTCTGTTTTGAGCCAACGCTAACTGTAACACCAAGCGGTTTCAGCTCCACCCTCACATATGGACAAACATCTGTTTTTGTCACCTCATCCTTTCAATCTAAGTAGTAAAATAGTACCCCAAATTTCCTTTGGGAAATATTCATGTTTCTGCTTTCAATTTCTGTGGGATTAACTCCAACTACAGTCCCAGAACAGACTCTAATTGGTTTAAGTCAGGGAGGGGAGATGGAGATGTTGCTGGGAGGCCCCATTGTGGGACCTGAGTTTGGAATCAAATCAAAGGAAGGCAATACATGTAAAGTGCTGAAACTGGAGGAATGAAGAAAACGAGGACTTTGTGTCATCGTTTGTGTTCTGGACATATGTGGAACTGGGATTCAGCATTACTTGCCCCTGTACTATCTCCCACGAATGCTTCAGTGTCTGTATAGGGTGTTCCTGGTACCAGCATATGTGTGAACTCGCAGACAAGATCTGAAGCCCTGAACCACTGTGCTGGACTGCTGCTCTCAACAAAATGGGTCTATTTCTTAGGTTTGATCTTCTTAAAAAACAAAAAACAACAACAACCTATGACACACTTTCACTTGCTTGATTCTCATTCATTTTAAATAGATAACTCACCAGTAGAGAGGCTGTAACATTGAATCAACAACAACACATCTAACTTCTAGTAGGTTTCCAGTTAGTACCACCGAAACCATTTTTCTTATGATCACTCTTTGGGTATAAGACTAACAAATATGCGATCACCTTTTCCTGATGCTCCACATGAAGGAAGTTGGTACTTTAGCATCCAGAGGCCTCAAGATGCATGAGATAAAATCCAACAGTTTTGCAGAATGATGTTAAACCATACAACAAAGGTTCTTTCTAGGAGTAAAAAGTAGCCTTCTCCATCCACTGAACCACCATTTGCAATACATTCGGGCAGTGTAGCAGTTGGCCAATTCAAAACACAGTTTATTTAATCAAGAATTTGATAAGTCTCTCCTACATAAATACACTACAATGTATATACAATTATCTCTACAAAGAATTTAAAATTTATTTTTATGTCCTTAAAAAAGTCCCAAGCTCAGGTAGTTCCAGGCTCTGGTAGATTACATAAATTTTGCTGGTCTCATCTTCCTATAAAGTCAAAATGTTAAAATGAGACAATAATATTAGATCTAAAGATCAATTCAGTCTCTAAGCAACCTTTGAACTTACTACAGTTGTTGGATGTCCCTTCTAATTTGGGGGTTAAAATGCTAAAGATAAAATTAAATTTTTTTCTCACTTGGACTGACCAAATACATTTTCCAGGGTTCATGGGAACATTTCATGTTCATAAAGAGTATCCTAAAAAAAGAATTTCATTATGGAGATGCTTCATAAACTATAGGATTTCTTAAACAGTGGGTGGAGAGCAAACACATAATAAATTCATTTGAGCATCATCTCATCATTTTGTGACATGGTTGCATGTTTAATGAATGTTTCAAGAAACCAGTGCTTCACTTTAGACATGTCCCAATTACCTAGATATTTAACGGGTCAACTACATTTTTTCCACCTTGTAAATTTTCCAACTTGGAAGGGTAAGATTTTAGTCACTGTAGTTAGAAATCTGGGGGTTTTTTGGGGTGAGGGGGTGAGGGATTACTTGAGAGAACACGCAACACTCAAAGGTGCTCCAAACTACCAAATCAATATAGTGGATTGTAACTAAAAATTTAAAAAGTAATGAAATAGATATAAAAAGTTTAGAATGCATATGCTTCCTTATTCTCTATTCATATTTAAACAACACTACCATCATTTAAAATGGTGTTTCAGTGAAGCCAACAAGATTTTGCCAAATGGATAAAATAAACTATTAGGGGAAAAGAGACCCAATACAAAACTATTCAAACATGAAAACACGGTGAATCCTGGTTTGGGGATATTTGGAAGGGTATTCTATATTAAAGCAGGCACTACTGCCTAGTGGTTAAGAGCAAAGGTGTTGCAGCCAAACCACCATGGAATTGTATCTCTGTGTACCACCTCTACCTTTTTACTAGTTGGATGACCTCTTAATTCCTCAGTTTCCTCGCCTTTTTTTTTTTTTTTGAGTTGGAGTCTCATTCAGTCGCCCAAGCTGAAGTGCAGTGGTACACTCATGGCCACCCAGCATCGACCTGCTGGGCTTCAGTGATCTCTCTGCCTCAGCCTTCCAAGTAGCCAGAACTACAGGCATGCATTACAACACCCAGATAATTTTGATTTATTGTAGAGACAAGGTCTCACCAAGTTGCCTGGGCTGTTCTCAAACCCGCAGGCTCAGGCAATCCATTAGCCTTGGCCTCCCAAAGCACTGGGATTACAGGCTGAGTAGTTTCCTCACCTTTTAAATGAGAATATTTCTACCTATCTCACAAAGTTGTGAAGATCAAACATGACAATATGGGTAAAGCACTTAGACTGGGACTTTGGTATCTAGTCATTCATTCAGTAAATATATCATGTTGTTAAAATACACTAGCAAGGATGTAAACCAAGACAGCTATTGTAAGGTGTTTACTGTCAGTCTCTACTCAGTTGGTGTTACTATTTCAAGGGTTCTTGTCATCCCATCCTGGGGAAAGATGAGATAGAGACCAGAGCTTGACACAGCTGCACTGATTCCTCCTCCTTACCCTATCCCACTGGAATGATGAATACACAGCCCATCTCCACTCCTGAAATGAGATTTCAAAATGGCCCTTCTACCTCTAGCAACTAGCATTCCCGCTAGCACTAGAGCCTCCCTCATGCCAGCCTTGGCCCACATTCAGCGTTTTTTCTTCTCCTTTTCTTCCAAGGGCCACTATTACTGCCTTGCCTATCCCTGCACAATTCTGTTAGCTGTTTCATGTTAGACTTATATGCTAGACTACTTACTCCTTGAGGACAGGGACTGTGTCTTAGTTTTTTTCCCCAGTGGTGTACTACAGATAATAGGAGTTCAATACATGTTTGCTAAATGAATAAAATAAGCAAGCTCTCTAGATCACTTCAAATAAGCTGCCCCTAGTGATCCCCCAAAATGCCATGATCTGAAATCAATGCATATTTAAGATCTGTTGGTAAGTCTGACTTGTGTCTAAGTTCAGTGATAGATTGTGAAATTTACTCTTGTAGAATTTTCTATGCCAAATGTGAAAGTGGCTTGCACAGTCATACCCAGGTTTATAAAAGGCATGCTTCCCTTCTCTATACAAATGTTAAGGGCACAAAGATGATACCAGGGCTGAATGAAAATGCTCTTTTCCATACTAGGAGCTTCATGAACGATACTATCATGATCATCGAGGCTTAACTTACAGTTTAAACTGAGGTTCACCGAAACAAAAGCACCAATAGGACAGGGTTTCTAACTGATGGCATATAGATGTCGAGGAAAATAAAAGGAAACAGACGTCATTCCAAATTTGTCTCAAGTTTCCATTTCACCTAAAGCAATATGGAGACTGAATAATTAATAAATGATTAAAGTGCTTAGGGATAGTGGTATAAAAAGCATAGCTAAGCAAGCCTTAATGAGCAAGTTGTAGATAATTTGGTTTATGGATTGAATGAGAGATAATTTTCTTTTATTCATTCATTAATTTTTTGTCTGACTCCCTCTGTAAAATGTAAGCTCCATAAAGGTGATGCTCAAAGTTCAGCTCTTTGGACCAGAAGGAAGAATGTGATGAACGCATTACAATGTAATTTATTAAGGTTGTTTGTATAGTGTTTTCCAGAGCCTCTTTCCAAACCCATTCATTCAGAGGACATTGGCTCCTAAGGTGTCGAATGTTCTGAGTCCTGAAGAAACCAACAAGAATAAATAGACTAAGAAAATGCATTTTCTGAGTTTGGCGGAGACCCATTTTGACTAAAACCTCATAACAGTAAACACAGTAGAGACCTAGCAAACATTTTCTAATGTCCACAGATTTTCCTGACTTCCATTACTGCTTCCTATCTCACCACAATAAATCTTATCTCATGATATGCTCAAAAGTATTTATTTTTTAAAACCTCAGCAATTTCACTGGGTTGAGAAACTCCTAAGGAAAGAAGGAGGGTCAGACGCTATTAACATTTCTGTTTTGCACCCTCACCTGTCTCCTTTCATTAAAACAGAAGTGCAGATCTGAAATGGGATCATTATCTTTGGTGGATACACTTCGAAGCATCCCCCAACTCACAAATCCCTCAGCTTATTTAAATAACACAGAGCCTAAAGATTAAAGCTATCTTCTGTTCAGGAGACATCAGTAAGGAGATCACTTATGCCTCAATATTCCTTTCAGTAGTAACTTGATGCACCTTTCTTTTACACTTTATTATATCCCACCAGGTTTTATTTATTTAAAAGTCAGAATCTTTTGCTGAGATGGCAAGGCAGAAGCAGAGATGTTTTGTAAAACTTAAATGAACCAGTAAGTGGACACTTGTTCTATAAATCTTTAAAATGTTGGATTATTCCTTAGAAACCACTTTTAAAAATCCCTTCCATCTTGCTTGAAAAGAGATAGAACATAAAATACACACATTCTGTCCCAGCAGCACCAAAGTGGCATCATCAGGCACAGTGCATTTTCATGCAGAATAAACACAAAAGTTCAAATCAAACACTAGGTACCTAATGCAGTAGTTTTGCTTAGAGGATGATGGTAGTAAAATGTTGCAGTGAGAAGTGGGGCTGCATCTCACTTCCTGGCAGAGCTGCACACCACCTTCTGACACTCCTGGAACCCTCCTCTGCCTCCACTACAGCAAGCAGCCCTCTAGCCACCAGAACTTCTCTTCCTTGATGCATGTGGTCTCAACACCTACAATGCTATATAGCAGCAGTCCCCAACCTTTTTGGCATCGGGGACCAGTTTTATGGAAGACATTTTTTCAAGGATGGTGGGGGGACAGGAGGAAGGGATAATCAGGCATTAGATTCTCAAGGAGAGCACAACCTAGATCCCTGGCATGTGCAGTTCACAATAGGGTTTACACTCCTGTGAGAATCTAATGCCATTGCTGACCTGACAGGAGATGGAGCTCTGCTTGGTCTTACCGGTCACCCCCTGCTGTGTGGCCTGGTTCCTAACAGGCTATGGACAGGTACCAGCCCATGGCCTGGGGTTTGGGGACCCCTGCTATATAGAACTTAAAATCCCAGCACTCTAAGAATGATTGATATGGAGCTGGGGGTGGTGGTAAGAGGTCTGAAAACCCTTTCCCAATCTAAATTCAGTCAACCTGATATGGAAGCTTAATAAGCCTTTCTCTCTGAACCAAAGGTTCATAGTTTTTAAATTAAGTTTGTAGGTTCTTAAGGTTATCAACAGACCACTATATTTCTAAACTTTGCTAAGTAATGTCTCATCCTTTGCTTTCCTCAATCCTCTTGTCTAGTCTGTAGGTCCTATTAATTCACCCTGTACATTCTTCCTTATGCTTGTTTCCTCCTCCTTTCATGCTTCTCCTCTAGCCCATGTCCTTGCTCCGCACATGGGACACTATATACAGTGTCCTCCTCACTAGCCTCCAGTCCCCATCCATTTCTGTCCTATGAGCTACCTATCAAGTAGTCATTTTCTTTCTATTTCCCTTTCAACCTTGTCACCCTTGTCCCACAACATTACACCCTGAATGAGTTCATCTGATGATTCTCTGTCATGAACATCTCTATGTGACATGCATAAAAGATTTATGAATCATAAAGGAACTTGACAGCCCCACATAGTTCTTGAAAGAGCTTAGAAAGTGCCACATGTGAGTAAGAACAGTGATCCAACCAATACCATAGGTTTTTTTTCCACTGGTGTTTTTAAAGATAGCAAGTCATGACCACCAGAAGTCTCAAGTTCCCCTTTTTTGTTAACTTGGTTCAACCTTGATGATTCATAAACTCTATTAACCTTTCAAAACCTATATTGATTCAATACAACAGAATTTTATTAAGCACCTCCCACATGCCTGATACTAGGCTTAGTGATGGATATACATCAGCAAATGAGACAGACAGCTTTCTCCTTTAACTATCAAGCAGTAATGACATTGAAGGCAGGGCCACGTTTGGGGTACCTTTAAGCCAGGCAATGTGCCACCTCAAGGGAACGTTTTTAGTAAGTCCTCAGCGCTCTATGCTCATGCCCACTAATCCTTTTCAGGATTGAAAAAGCAGTAGGATTAACACTGGCGGCACCAGAACCCCTGTCTGAGTTTGAGACCTGGGTCTCTCACTTACTAAATGCAAGACCTCAGGCAAAATACGTCCCTCTGTTTTAGTTTCTTCAAATGTCAATAGGTCTTTTTAGAAGAGGGCAACAAAAAAAAATGCCAATAGGAAAACCAATTAAATGAGTTAATACATGAAGTGTTTAAAATGGTAGCTAAAATGTAGTAGGTGCCCAAAATATTAGTTATTATTTTCTATACAATATTCCTGTAACATAGCTAGAAAAAAAAATTTTCTCCATTAGCTGAACAAACATCTCTTTCCCATGGCAAATGATGAATTCATTAAAATTCACAATCTGCATCAAAAGGTTACAACCCTGCCTAACAGTGACAAGAAACACACACACACACACAAAAGAAATACACAAATGTTCTTGCAGACACAACATACACAGGAAAAAGTATCCATTTATACAAAAAAAATTTTTTTTTCAGAAAGGTTAAAAAAAAAAGATAAACAAGGATCAAAGCCATGCCCAGCAGCAACCATTTCCAATGTGACCTGGTGAGTTTTCAGCTTCAAACAGGTCAGATCAAGTACTCCCCAGTGGTGTTACCTGGGGATCTGTCACTCACACATCAAACTCCCTTCTGCTGGCCTCTTCTCCCACAGAACACACTGCCAAATGCAGAAACATCACCGTTTTCTTGCCTGGAGTACAGAGGGCTGGGGATAGGGTAGAGAGTGTGAGATCTAGGGAAAAAAACAAAACAACCAAACCCAGGATACCAGCAAGTGCACTTTCTTGCGTCCACAAAAGACCTCTGTTACAAGGTATCACATGGGTTTTCCAGGGACCCAATTTCAGTCTTTCACTAGGTTTAGCAAGGAACCCTTTTCAAGCCCCATCAATGTTGTTTCCATAGGATCAAAACAACCGTATCAAGAATGGAGATTTGGCATCCAGTTGATGCCAGCTGAGATTCCCTATTTGTTTGCCCAATCCATTTCCCTCTTTTCATAGGCTCAAGTGAAAGATGGGGATCAAGTTAAGGATATTTTTCTACAACTAATTCTGTGGGATATATCAATGGAGAGTTAACTTTTGTTTCATCAGCCACTTATCACCAAAAGCAGATCTTACTACATCTTTTCACATTCCCTATTTTGCTTTATTTTTGTACTACCTTTGTCCAGGATTTAGTGAGTTTTATATCTCTGCAGGGCATCAACCATGTTTTTCACTCTACCCCCAAGCTACAGACTGGTTATGGACCCTTCAGTGAAAAGTTGACAGGTGATAGGAAAATACGAAGGAGAACAACCTGAGCAGGCAAATAAATGATCAGATGTGTATAGTTTTGGGAAGAAGGCTTACTTTGGAGTGGGGGGAAGACCACTTGGGAGGCCAGAACTATAATAAGTTGCAGGTAAGAGAAGCCTTCAGCAAAACTCTGGCATTAAGAATCAAAGAAAAGTCCAGACCCAAGAGTCCAGGGTTAGAATAGATATGGCTTGTTGACTGACTGGTGAGAGAAGGAGGAGGTCAAATGTACATCTATGCTTCCAACCTAAAAAACTGTCAAGCCAAGTTGTGAAAGGAGCAGAAACTTGCTTTTGGAGAAAGGGATGGTTATCTTTGTTTGATAAAGGCATCCAGCAAGTGGTTGCTGATGTGACTTTTGGGTTCCAGAGGGAGGCCGGGACAGTGGGGGGGGAGGAAAGCAAAGTGAGAAGTAGTGAAGTCGGAATTGTGCTAAGTACATGGCCTATATTTACTAATTTATCCTTACAACCCTCTAAAGTGAGTATGAGAAAAAACATTCCCAGAAAAATTAATTCACTCAGGTTTCCAGAGTTAAATAGTGGGGCAAGGATTTGAATTCAGGTCTACCTGTTTCTCAGATTCATGCTGTTAAGTAACATTCTTTGTTAACATTGGGATTCTTAAATATTTACGGAGAGGAAGGAGAAAACCTGATAAAGATATTTACAAGGATGAGAATGAAGACTGGTAGAATCATGCAATCTATGGGAAGAGAGAACTCTCAGATAGAATGCGTAGTCAGCCAAGTGGAATCCTGTCAAAATCTTTGTAATCAGAAAGTCATTGGTGGGTATTAAGAAACTATTTTATTAAATCGACTTTCCATACGAACCTGGAATCCCCCTACTGAAAATATACCTGGAGAAACTCAAATCACTCTATGAAAAAAATACCTGCACATGTATGTTTATTCCAGCATTATTCACAATAGCAAAAACACAGAACCAACCATGCTGCCCACTGAAAAAGGACTGGATTAAAAAAATGCGGTACATATACATGATGGAATATTATGCAGCCATAAAGAAGAACAAAATTATGAACTTCACTGCAACTTGGATGGACTTAGCTAAGAGTCTATAATACCAAGTGGTCTATCACAGAAACAAAGAACTGAGTAACACATGTTCTCACTCATAAGTGGACTTTGAGCAGTTATCATAATACTGTAAGAAAAGGATTGGCAGTGGTGGAAAACTGCCCGGGGGGGGCAGAGGGGCTGGGATTGGCAGTAGTGGGAATCTGCCGGGGAGGGGGTGGGGCACACCTCATCAACAAGGGTACCTGCATAATGAACATTTGTATACCTAGCCCTGAATTGTACCCCACATCTTTAAAATAAAATAGAATTTATAAGCTGAGAGGGAAGTTGTGAAGAAGATAGCACAGATCAGGCAAAAGGAAAGGAATGACTTATATGATCAAGTCATGGGGGTGACAATAAGAGCTGACTGAAGAACATGACTTTGACCTTGAAATTTAGAACATGTTTTGCTCTGACACCAGAGGGAGTCAAACATGAATAACAATTTTGACCAAAAATATTAAATGAAGGAGATGGAAGTCAAGGGTGATCTTACTGAGCATCCATGATATTCTTGGTAGCACTATCTACAGATAATGAAGTGTGATGAGAAAGTCTGGACTGAAGGGTTTAAGATGAGAGGAAAAAATCTAGAGCAACAAATTTGAGGGTTATGAAAACAAGCAAATACTTGGCACCAGGGCCTAGCCAGAGGTAAAAATTTGCATCAGATGCAACTAGTGTAGAAAGCTGATTTTCAAGCAATTTAACCTATGCACACATCAATTTGGGCTGACAGGAAAGCATGTGCAAGAATGTTTACATGTGCACACATGCCACAGATGAAGACAGTCATCTGGGAAGCAGGACTAAATTGTAATTTCACCAGCTTTGTGTTCAGGTGGATATTATTATGTATCATAGAAAAGTTTTTAGAAGAGGAAACAAATGCCAATTTGTAAAACGGGGGCTGTCCGGTGTCCCTTATTTGTAGCTTTTATTAGGATATAATAGTCTACTAAAAGGTAAATGTACGCATGTGTACACAAAACATAGGGAAAAGATGGCATGAAAAGGGTGAGAGCAGAAAAGGAAGAAAAGGAAAGCTCCTTGTGTCCTTGGGAACCAAGGGCCTCATCCTAATGAGAGTGCTCTACACTTATCATTTTAACAAGAGAAAGACAAGGAAATGTCCTCCTGCTTAAAAAGAAAGCAGGGTCTACCCATAATAACCTAAGGGCCATCATTATCTTTCTGAACCATCACTCCTACCATGTAAGAGGTGTGGGCTCCAGCACTCAAATGCAGCTAATGAATTCTGTGGGAGTTCTTTATGAGAGCATTAGCCCCACTGCTGGGTGGCTGAGCTCCACATTCACAGTCCTGCAATCCCACGTTGCCGTGGGAGGATAAGCGGGGCCAATGAATTCCGTGCCATGCCCTGGTGCACGAGGCTAGTAGAAATTCTTTGCAATTTAAGACTACTGCTGTGACATTACCTACAAGGTTTCTTTTCCATGAATCTGTTACATCCAATAGTAGGAACCGGCAGGTTCCCTGGCTGATTGATGCTACAAGTACTAACCAGGTGTCTCAGCAATGAGAGCATCTATCACAGCTGAACTACTGTGAATTCATCCATTTGCTTGTTATCAGGAATTTTCTGGGTATTTGGAAAGGCTACAGGACCAATTCTGGCATCCACTCCAGGTGAAAAAAACACTGAAAAGCTTAAGATTAATAATCAAATGACCAGTGCCACTTACTATGGTCATGGGGAGCATGTTTACTATCACAACAGTGGGGTTCTGGTTCAGGATCCCAGAGAAAATCTTTTTGCTTATTTTAGAACAAGCAACATTATGGTGACTCAAAGTACCAAGTTTTTAGCCTAACAACAGTCATGCTTAATAAAATGTCTTGGAAGCTTCAGAGCACTTATAAAGATAATATTTCATCTAACCCATAATGCAACTAGTGACCATATGTGAGGAGGGTGGGACAAGTGTTATCATCTTCATTTTATAGATTGGGAACTGAACATTTTATAGATTGTTAAACTGTCATCAAGCTTAACCCTGAGTACTCTCAGAAGTAGGAGTTGTCTACATTTTAAGACATCTGAATATAATTTCATATGGTTAACTGTAAATAAGCTTTTTAGGTTGAGCTTAAATGTGTTGTTCTGCAATATCTCCCAAGTGATATCTTATTTTTTTTCCTTTGGAATAACAAAATAGAAATCTAATTCTCTTCCACGGGACAGCAGTTTAGACATTCTTTAGAGCAATCTGATGCCCTTTGGCAGTTTTTTGATACATGAGAATGTGTGTAAAATCTATTTTTTTCTAGTCCTACAGTGTCGAAGGCATTAGCTACATGTGACTATTTAAGTTAAAACGAATTAAATTAAATTTAATTTAAATCCTAATCATACTATCCACCTTCAGCCCCATATGACTTGTGGTTACCATATTGGACTATGCAGATCATTTCCAACATTATATAACATTTTAATGAACAGCGCTATTCTAGACTCTTGAGGCGCTTTGGTCTGAATTTCTAGCCTACATACGAGCTTTGGCATAAGACCATGCTTTCCTACCATCTGCTTTCAGTCCCATCTTTGCAAAGAGAGTATCTATCTCATCTGATTTCTTTTTCATTATAAGGAATGTTGGTGGAGAAAAGAAAAAGAACTCCACCCCACTTTCTGTCAGATTAGAAATACTTAATTGGTTTGTGGGCTGGCTGACAAGCTTTAATATTCTCATCTTTTCAAATCTAAACTCAGCTTGAGGCCAAATCGCTGCCTATATTAAATATGCACAAATTCTATTATTAAAATGGAAGCAAAAGTTCTTTTTACTTAAACTGAAAAAAAGAGAAAAGACAGACTTTATATCTTTATTTTTTATTTCTGGGGAGGCTGGGCACAGGGAAAAAAAATAACGTTCAATACTCAGTCTAGAAAGTCCTTAAACAGTCTTTTAACTCATCCTGACTAATCATTACTTCGGCATCTTACCTAGTTGCTTTTACACTTAAACAATTTGAAAATGTGTACACCAGTACTGATGACCCAGATGCAAAACTACAAAATATTAAGCCACAAAAGGATCCTTGAGACTGTCTAATGCCAAATCCCCATCTGATAAGAAAACAGAGGCTCAGAAAGTGTCCGTCATTCTGATGCAGAACCTGATATCTCAGCTCATAGTTCAGGGTACTCTTATCCACTTGGTGCTTACACAGGCCCACAGAAACATCTATTTGGCTTTCAATATTTCACTGGTTTTTATCCCATCCTCCTCTCCATCACACATTCTTTAAATAACACCAAATTCTCCAAATTCAGGTAAGTGGAATGGATCCTTCTAAAGTAATCAGGTACCCCAAGGTAACATTATAAATCACCCACAGAGAAAGGACAGAATTTAATTAAATACAGTAACTCTCTTACTCTGATTATCTTAATGACAGTACTTCTAGGCCTTAGGAATGTAATTTATCACCCATTTTCAGGACATTTGTTTCACACTGGGGTCAACCACACCAGAAGTACCAAAAAAACAGAAAACATTAAAAACGTTTTTTGGCAGTAATGAGTATGAAACCTTTGGGAAACAAGAATGTAGAAATGGGACAGAGAACTAAGCATTAAGTTAATAATAATGGTGAAGCTATGCCAATGATGATAGTTGACAGCCAAACACTTGCTATGACCCAGACAGTGGTCTCAGCATCTTCCATGCATTATCTCATTACATTCTCACAACCTGTGAGATAGGCATGTATATACCATTGCTATTCACATTCTATAGATGAGGACAATAAGAGAATCAACAGGCTTTGGGTCCCATCTTCATCCACTAAGCCTAGTGGATTGGAGCACAACTTACAGAAACACAGCTCACAACAGACCTATGGAAAGGGAGAATTTTGGGAACTGCTTTTGAAATTTAATTTTTTTTACACTGGTAATACAAAAATCTAGGCTTAGTGATACTCAGTTTTAAACAAAAATCAAGACAGCCAAACTAAGACAACCTTGTCATTTAAAAAAAATGCAGCATGCGTCTTATTTTACTTATATTAACATTTTAAAACTTTAGTTACAATAAAATCACTTTGGAATGACATGTATTCTAAAGGATAAACAAAATAATCTTTTGCAGGCTGAGCCAGGAGCCAATACTTCAAAGAGGAGCTGTGTTTTGTGTTGTATTTTACTCTGATGTTCTTGCAATTTATTTTCTGAGGAGAATGAGAACAAAGTTGCAGGGTAGCAGAGTTCTTAGGATCCACCCAGGCTCACCAGTCTTTTGCCTGGACCGAGCCAACTTAATTTCCTAATGAACAGGTGTAGAGAGTATATAGAAGAATTTACCCCTCCATTCTTCCTCTTCTTCCACAACTCCTCCACCTCCCTGAAGGAAGGCTTCAATCGCTGTCACAATGCATCTTTAGATAACACACAAATGCTTTACAGCATCTAACTGTAAAGCTCTAAGCCTGTAAAAAAAAGGTGTAATTTGTGTTCATCTCCCTTCACCACATTTTAATTGGCTATTTAGCCAGTTAAAGGGCAGATAACATTAATCTTCCACTTATTCTACACTAGAAATAGAGCCATTATTCTGGCAAAAAACTAAGGAACAATTCTGATTCAGTTTTGGAGTTCTTGGAATCCTTAAATTAAAAAAACATCAACTTGATCTGCCTTAGAGTTTTAATTCCTCTATCCCTTTACCTCTCTCCTCACAGGTCTGTGGGCAAAAAGTAATAGAAGCAGCATACTGCAAAGATGAGTCATATTTTTTAATCACTAAAGAGATGATGTGCTATTTATGAAATAGAACTAAGTTGAAAATCTAATGGTTTCTTTCTTATTGATACACCTATTTAATTGTTTTACTATAATTGTAAACTTTCATATTCCTTTTTTAAAAAGACTACATAAAAACAGTAGTAACATTTTAGATGTAATGCATGGGTTTTACTATACAACAGAATAACGATTTTCAACTGTGTTCATTATAGTATCTGCAATCTCTTTAAATAATCTGAGCTTTCAGTGGTAAGTGGAGCATTTGAACAATAATCAGGTATGTTATGCATATTAGTACAAAAAAGGATATTAGAGACATAAGCTGTAGCACATACAAATAAAAAGGCAGGTTTCTGCATGTGTAACCTTTATAGAATTTAGACCAAAATATAAGGTACAGAATTCTGTCTTTAATGCCCTACTCTTCATAATTTCATATTCTTTCATGACTTAACTGTAATAGAGAAGTCATGTTTTCAGGCTCTCTCTGAATGCCATATTATCAAAGGTCTTAGAAAAGTTCATCAATATATTTAGACTTTGGTGAATATAAGAATAAGAAAGAGCTTTACTGAGAATATATACAAATTAATATAGTATAAAGTTGTAAGATAAGAAATGAATCACTTGTATAACTACAGACAGGAACTTACCTCACTAGTTCATAACTGATGGTTCTAACACACTTGGTACTCATAGGGCAATCTGAAATACTAAAGGGGCTTCAAAAGTTCCATATAAGTCACAGTAATTACAATGCAATGACTACTACCATATAACCTTGTATCCTTACCTTGTCTATAAAAAGCAGTGGTAATGAGCATGTTACTCACCTGGTGTGTGTTTTTAAACATGTGCCTTTTGAACACGAACGTTTAGTGCACTCCTATAGACTCAATAGGCAATAACTCCCTACCCTGGTAAACAAAGACTTGACATTACACTGTGTCTCTCACCTCTTATTTTAGCCAGCTGAAATGTCAGTGTGCACCTCATCTACATATTGAGTTACACAAAAAACTTAATATATACCCAAATATTTCAGGGTATGTCTGAGAAAGGATAAATATGTACCTCTGCCATAAAATACCAATTAAGAACTACTGTTCTAAAGCACACGTAATACTTATGGGGTGCTTAATATTTGCTCTAAACTGTCTGCTTGCTTTAACTAATTTAAGGCTTAATTCTCCTCTTCACCATATAAGAATCAAAGTGACAATATTTGGTCAATTTTTTTTATAACCACAGCTCAATACTTTAGGGCAATGCATGGATTAACTTCAGACACACTTTAAAAAAACTAGCTTTTATTTAAAAAGAAGCCTTTCTCGTCCAGGCGCAGTGGCTCAAGTCTGTAATCCCAGCACTTTGGGAGGCCAAGATGAGGAGACTGCCTGAGTCCACGGGTTCAAGAACAGCCTGGGCAACTTAGCGAGACCTCATCTCTACAATAAATAAAAAAATTAGCCGAGCATGTGGCACGTGCCTGTGGTTCCAGTTACTTGGAAGGCTGATGCAGAAGGATCACCTGAGCCCAGTAGGTCAAGGCTGCAGTGGCCGTGAGCATTCCATTGCTCTCCAATGGATTATAAGCATGAGCCACCACACTCGGCCCCAGTGTATCTCATTTTCTTTATCCAGTCCACTGTTGATGGGCAGCATGGTTGGTTCCATGTTTTTGCTTTTGTGAATAATGCTGCAATAAACATGTGTGTGCAGGTATCTTTATTATAGAGTGATTTGAGTTCCTCCAGGTATATTTCCAGAAGGGGGGTTGCTGGGTTGTATGGAAGGTTGATTTTCAGATTTTTTAGAAATCGCCATACTGTTTTCCACAGAGGTTGTACTAATTTACATTCCCACCAACAATGTAGAAGTGTTTCCTTTTCCCTACATCCTCTCCAGCATCTGTTGTTTTTGTTACTGATGATGGTCATCCTGACTGGAGTTTAGTGGTATTTCAGTGTAGTTTTAATTTGCATTTCTTTGATGATTAGTGAGGTTAAGCATTTTTTAATATATCTGTTGGCTGCTTGTATGTCTTCTTCTGAGAAGTGTCTATTCATACCTTTTGCCCATTTTTTAATAGGGTTGTTTGCTTTTTTCCTTTTGGCATGTTTGAGCTCCTTATAGTTCCTAGATGTTAGGCCTTTGTCAGATATACAGTTGACAAATATTTTTTCCCATTCTGAGGACTGTCTCCCCACTTTCTTAGTTTCTTTTGCTTTGCAGAAGCTTTTCAGTTTGATGGGGTCCCACTTGTCTATCTTATCTTTTATGGCATTCACTTTTGGAGAGTTGATCAGGACTTGACTGCCTGTTCCAATTTCAGTAAGGGTGTTTCTTACATTTTCTTCTAGTAATCTTATAGTTTGCAGTTTTACATTTAGGTCTTCGATCCATTTAGAGTTGATTTTTGTGTATGGTGATAGGTAGGGATCTTGTTTCAGTGTTCTGCATGTAGTCAGTCAGTTTTCCCAACACCATTTACTGAATAGGTTCTCCTTTTCCCATTGGTTGTTGATGGAGTCTTTGTCAAAGATGAGTTGGTTGAGGAATTGAGGTTTTGCTTCCAGTATCTCTATCCTGGAAAACATTTTTTAAAACTCCTGGGGCCAATGGGTTTCACAGCAACAATTCCCCTGTCTCTTTCCTCTTCCTTCAGAATGAAGAAAGTCTGATTGTCAACACATATCATACAACAGGGGTCTGATCTGGCTCTTTATTGTTGGAAAGCTTTGAAGACAACCGAAGCTTGGCAAGATTAGCATGAGAGAAACTTAAAATCTAGGTCTCAATTACTGTCTATAAATATTAATTGAGTTACACAAAAATAAATAAATCTTATGTTCTTTTGAAAAGAAGTAATTTTTGGCCGAGTGCGGTGGCTCAGCACTTTGGGAGGCGAAGGTGAGAGGATTGCCTGAGTCCCACCTGGGCAACTTGGTGAGACCTCGTCTCTACAATAAATCACACACACACAAAAACTAGCCAAGCATGTGGCATGCATCTGTAGTTCCAGCTACTTGAAAGGTTGAGGCATCAGGATCACCTAAGCCCAGCAGGTCAAGGCTGTGGTGGCCGTCAGCATGCCACTGTACTCCTCCAGCCTGGGCAACAAGAGTGAGACTCCAACTCAAAAAAATTAAAAAAATAAATAAAAAGAAGTAATTTTTTTAGCCGGGCTCGGTGGCTCAGCCTGTAATCCCGTGCCTTTGGGAGGCTGAGGTGAGTGGATTGCCTGAGTCCGAGGGTTCAAGACCCGCCTGGGTAACTTGGCAAGACCTCATCTCTACAATAAATCAAAAATTAGCCGGGTGTGGTAGTGTGCACCTGTAGTTCCAGTTACCTGGAAGGCTGAGGCGAAAGGATTGCCAGAGCCCAGCAGGTCGAGGCTGCAGTGGCCGGGAGCGGCCACTGCATTCCAGTCTGGGTAACAGAGTGAGACTCCAACTCAAAAAAAAAAAAAAAAAAAGGAAGTAATTTTTACAGTAGCTAATACCATATATTAGGGACAAAAATCAATATAGACAGAACATAGTTCATAAAGGCCTGATTTAAAAGAAGACCATAAAAGTAAAGCATTTCTTCTGCTGGGTCAATTCTAAATCTCTCCTTGATTGAAAAATAACTTTGAAGCCGGGCTCGGTGGCTCAGCCTGTAATCCCGCGCCTTTGGGAGGCTGAGGTGAGTGGATTGCCTGAGCCCGCGGGTTCGAGACCCGCCTGGGCAGCGAGACCTCATCTCTACAAAAAAAAAAAAAAAATCAGCTGGGCATGGTAGCGCATGCCTGTAATTCCGCTACTCGGAAGGCTGAGGTGGAAGAATCGCCGGAGCCCGGCAGGTCGAGGCTGCGGTGGCCGGGAGCGGCCACTGCACTCCAGTCTGGGCGACAGAGTGAGACTCCAACTCAAATAAAAAAGAAAAATGACTTTGAATTCATGGTTATGGACACCAAAACACAAACCACTTATGTTGCTAAGCTGGGGGCTTTCAAGACAATGTCTTATTTAAAACTCTCAAAACTTCTATACCAAAGCAAAAAAAAGTTTTTTTTAGCAGCATGCAGATAGAGGAGACCAAACTACTTATGCAATAGGTTTTGTTTTTTATTTATCTGGGTATACATTGACCACTTCAGTGACTTTCTGAGATATGGTTATCTGAAAGGTAAACATCTTTTTCCAAGTTGGTAAATTTTGCTCCCCCCAAAATTTTCAAGGCTAAGGTTATATCCTACATTTTATGGTATTTCAATAGAGTTCTTGTTCAGGCATTTGCACAAACCTAAAATAGCTTTTAGTACCTGCAGTGCATGTTGAGAAAGGAGTGCAGGCAGAGGGACCTAAGCTCTCCTGATGTCATTTCATAATTCTGCAGTCTTGGCCAAGGAACTTAGTCTCTCTGTGCATCAGTTTCCCTGCCCAGAAAACACAGATGATAATGCCCTCTACTTTGCAAGGTTGAGGTGAGGTTTATAGACACTGTATGTAAAGCTAGAGCATGTGTCTAGCTGATGAGAAAGACTTTAGCAAGTATGCTAGCTATAATTTTTAACAACAGCTTACAGGTATTGGCCGTAGGTTCTTCAAAAGGACAAGAATCCATTTGAGGTCTTTCATTTTTATAACAAAGTATCATGTTTGCCACACCTATTCTTAAAGTTGGGAGCCAATGGATAGTGCACCAATCACCATTATGGATGCCTGCCCTTCAGGTGCTTAACAGTGATGCTCAGGCAAAGGCTTCAAACTGATTGATGTGATCAAATGCCTGGAAATTATGAGCTACTCTGTGCTATTGACTCTGGAACACTATTAAATCCTAATATAGCCGGGCTCGGTGGCTCAACCGTAATCCCGCGCCTTTGGGAGGCTGAGGTGAGTGGATTGCCTGAGCCCGTGGGTTCGAGACCCGCCTGGGCAGCGAGACCTCATCTCTACAATAAATCAAAAAAATCAGCCAGGCGTGGTAGCGCGCGCCTATAATTTCGGCTACTCGGAAAGTTGAGGCGGAAGGATCGCCGGAGCCCAGCAGGTCGAGGCTGCGGTGGCCGGGAGCGGCCACCGCACTCCGGTCTGGGCGACAGAGTGAGACTCCAACTCAAAAAAAAAAAAAAATCCTAATATATTTAATTTTGTGATATGAAATTGAAATAATTCTACTTGTAAAATACGTGATTATGTTACATATTTTTAAAAAAATAAATGATATTGTCAACAAACTGTTGAGCAAAATATCACCCAGTTTTTTAATTCATATTTGTTACTTGATTATAAATAAGACAAAGTTCAACACAAATGCATTACAAAACTTAATCTAAGAATCTTTACCCAATTATTTTTTGTTTCAATCTTGCAGTAGAAAAAAAAAAGCAATCATTTGATTATAGACAATGAAATGGCTCATAGGAAATCTCTGTTTTGATGGAGGTAAGTTTGAGAACCAACAGTCTCAGGATCATGCAGCAGATTTGTCCAAGCTCTTTCTCAATATCTAATCAAACCTCCAGAGACTTTACAGGCCTGGTGTCCAGACACTCTCAGAAATGCCTGCAATTAGCTATATTGATAAACAAAATTGCACAGTTCTTTTTTTTTAGAGTTGGAGTCTCACTCCAACACTCAGGCTGGAGTGCAGCTCATGGCCACCCCACTACTGACCTGCTGGGTTCTGGTGATCCTTCCACCTCAGCCTTCCAAGTAGCCGGAGGAACTGCAGGCGCACGCTACCATGCCCGGCTAATTTTTTTGATTTATTGTAGAAACAAAGTCTTATCAAGCTGGGGCTGATCTCGAACCTGCAGGCTCAGGCAATTATCTCTCCTCGGCCTCCCAAAGTGCTTGGATTAGGTTGAGTCACCGAGCCCAGCCAATAGCACAGTTCTTTTCCTTCTCTTTCTCATATAAACTGAACTGAAAGTTCTGCACATCATACCATCCAATATCTTTCAAGTTCCTTTATAATTTTTTCTAAGTGCTTAGTGATAGGAAAACATTACTCAGTTCTGATGAACTTTAATGATAATAAAATAACTGTAAAAAGGAAAAATTTAAATTAATTCTATGTTTTCTACAGGAAACAGTGTGAACATTGATTTTATACAAATTGGGTCATTTCTGCCACACCTACCTAAGAAAGAGTCAAGAGGCCAGGGGGGAAAATGCACTCAGGACACATAGCACCTGCTCCAAAAATGAATTTTCTGCTAGTCCAGCTGCTGAAACAGCCTGCTGTAATCCAAAAGCTTCTCTACTGACAATGAGCTTTCTTCCAAAACAATACGTAACATTTATCTTTCTAATAAAACCCCCAATCTTTCCTTTGTTCTTTGGACATACTGAAAACCACCCAGTCTATGTGTATGTATGCCCAAAGTACAGTTCTATTATTTCCAAATAAAACACTTAATTTAGCGATTCATTTCTATATTCTATTTTGATTTTGACATCAGCTTAAGTTTTTTCCCAATTTGTTTTGCTTGGCCGAAATGATTTGGTATAATTTTCTTCTCTTTCCTGAATCTTTTGCTATTTGGTTAGTGAGCCATTGTTTACTGCTTTTACATTTTATATGTGAGTCTTGTATTAGAATTGCCATCTCATCTGAGAATCCATACTTACTAGATACATACATATTACAAAGGCTTTTACGTCCATATAATTTACAGCAACTTGAAATGATGGAAAATTAGAAACATTCTCTATGTTTTATTTTTGTTTTTGTATTTTTTTTTGAGTTGGAGTCTCACTCTCTCACCCAGACTGGAGTGCAGTGGCTGCTCCCGGCCACCGCAGCCTCGACCTGCTAGACTCCGGTGGTCCTTCCATCTCAGCCTTCCAAGCAGCTGGAACTACAGGCACGCACTACCACACCCGGCTAATTTTTTGATTTATTGCAGAGATGAGGTCTCACCAAGTTGCCTAGGTGGGTCTCGAACCCGCAAGCTCAGGCAATCCACTCATCCCAAGGTGCGGGATTACAGGCTGAGCCACCAAGCCCGGCTGAAACTTTCCCTATGTTAACACATATTCTTTAAAGTGCATCTTCTGTTGACAATCATCTCCAAGGAGATCAGTACAGGTCTGTCTTGTTTTATTTTTTCTAAACTACACTGCAGGGCCGGGCTCAGTGGCTCAGCCTGTAATCCCAGCACTTTGGGAGGCCGAGGCGAGAGCATTGCCTGAGCCCACGGGTTTGAGATCCACCTGGGCAACTTGGCGGGACCTCATCTCTACAATAAATTAAAATAAATAAATAAATAAGCAAAAATAAACTACACTGCCTAACTAAATCCCTGCATTATGCAAGGCTTTGACAAATATTTTAATTAGCAAGTTAATTATGTGTTACCTATCACAAATCTCAGAAATCAAAATGTTTTCTACTGAATAAAATTCCAAGCAGAATTTCTTATTGAATGTGAGTCTTTCTACAAAAAAGAAAACTGGAAAGAATCTAAATTCAATATTTTTATGAACTCAAAGATGTGAACCTACATTATTATAAATCATACATAAGAATTGATTTTTATAGGGTTAAATGTCTTTTTTTAAAGGAAAACCAAAGATGTGTGACTTTTCAGTGGGTACCATCACATATCACTGGTGGCAACATGAACTGGGACACTCTGAAGTGAAATGGGACAACCTACAGCACATTCTAAAAGGGCTTTGTTATCTTTTACTGAATAATTTCACAAGAAATGTGTTCCAAAAAAAAAATCATGGAGATGTAACAATATTCATAATAATGATGAATTAGGAAAAAACAAAATATCTAATAGTAAGTTAGGCAAATTATGGCATTATAAATATAATAGGATACTATGCAATCATTGAAAATCAGGTTATGGAAAAGTATTTATCAGCCTTCAAGAAAGTTTATGTGAGACACAGAGAGAGATGGAAGACTGAAATGTTTATACTACCAAATATTAAGAGTGGTCACCACTCTATTTCATTATGAGCACAATGTTAATTATTTTCAGAAAGGAGGTACCTATAGAAACCTACAATAAACTTAATTTAGTCCTTTTGCCTCAGCATAACCATTTTTGCTTAGACTTTACCCCTGACATGCTTTGAATCTAGCACAGGTTAGACATAGATAGATAAACTTACAATAGGCAGGATTTAGGAAGCATTCAGACATTCACTGCAGGCCAAGAGGCAGCCTACCCCACCCCCTCGGCAAACCTCCATCAGATACAAGACAAGGCCAGAGTCATAGAAATGATAACAGATCACCTTTTGGTCAAGAAGTTTGTGGATTGCAAATGACTGACAAAGTCTCTTACAGGAAACCCCCCCTCCCCTTGTATCCTCCCATCTAGCCCACCACCTGAGGGCATGAGATGCTAATGCCTGGCAACCTCAAGATCTGAGACTTATGTGACTGCAATCAACACCAAAGACCTGCAGTCCTGGACACTCCTCTGGGCCCAAATCCCCCTACCCCAAAGGTCCTTAAACATACCCATTTCGTGGCCCTTTGAGGCCACACTTGCTTCTGTCTGGCCCCTTTCAATCTGCGAAAGGTAAATAATAGACTTTATTTCTTTTTATTTTCCTCCTTGTTACAATCTTGCATTATTCCCATGGCCTCAGCACCAGCACGGGTCCACCTCTCCTCAGCGGACCCTTTGATTTTCTTTGAAATGTTCTGCATTTTAAAAATTCTCTAGAATGCAAATATGTTGCTGCTATAATCAGCAAACCAATAGATTATACTGAAACACAGCCTTTGGGTATTAGAAGTTGAGCATTCCAAATCTGAAATACTCCAAAATCCAAAACTATTTTGAGTGTTGCCACGATGCTAAAAGGAAATGCTCATTTGAAGCACTTCCAAAAAATTCCAAAAGTGAAATACTTCTTGTCCTAAATATTTCAAATAAGAGATATACAACCTGTATCTTTAAAACAGTGAGTAGTCCTGCTCTCACAACAGAAACTTTTCTTCCTCTGTGTTTCCCTGCAAGATGTCTGCAGAGGATGTTCACAAGACATTCAACCCAGAACTGAGCAATATGTTCAGACTTATCCAACTTCAGACCCCACACCACACCCCAAATAAAAGGACATGGGTAATCCTCACCAAGACTGACATGCCATAGCATCCAATGGCAATCTGGATCCATCACAGTTAACTGTGTCCTACTGGGGCATTTTGAGTAAATGCTGAACTATAATCCAAAACTCGCTAAGTCTAAAACAGCAATCAAGTAAACACTATCATCCATGGCTCCCCTGGCCTCAGTTTCTTCCCTTTTAGTTTGGGGTCTTTAGACTACAGGCATAAGCTTCCAGTTGTAGGGTTTCCTAATATTTGCCTAAGGAATGAGACAAACTAGGATAATGCTGAGTGAGAAGAGGATCCCCTTCTGCTCACAGTGTGAATTGCAGGAATTTCCTTGCTTTAGGCAGGGAAGTGGCAGCAGATGTCTTCAGTATCAGTGATGGGCATGGAACTGCAAGGCTGAATCAGAATGCCATGTCCTGAGATCCAAGGAGGTGACATGCTGGGGTAGAGGAGCACGCTGGCTGAGCAACCTCCTCTAGAGTAGTCAGAGATGCAAAACTGGGTCTAGTCAAATAATGTAGTTGGGGCATAAAGAAGTGGTTGATGCCTCCCCTTTTTATGTCATACCACAGTCACCGGAGAGAAAAAAAAAAAATGGCAGCAGATATATCCAAAAGAAAAGGAGAAAAAAAAAAGATACTTGCTGTAGTTCTTGCTCTGGGAGGGGTGAAAAGTAGAGGAGAAAGGTGTGAATGTACCCTTCTAGCAATAAGGGAGCATGTGGAATGCAGATTGAGAGGCTCATTCTTTAGAGAGGAAATGGGGCCAGAAGACCTTTATAAACCTCTGAATTACACAGTAATCTCTGGGGTGTCTTCTATCTAAAACTACTGTAACCCACAAGGGGATTAGAATGGATAGAGTCTGTCTTTCCACTAAATTACTGTGCTAGCAAACCAAGCAAGAGCATAGTGTGTCCAAAGGAAAACCACTAAAGCCAGTACAGTGATTATACGATACTCTGGGAGTTGCAGCAGGCTAGTGTGTATGTGTGCATGTGCATGCACGTGTGTACACACACACACGCACATATGTTTCTGCATATGCAAATGTAACCCTTCCTGTTGTAACATCACTCTCAGCTCCCTGCTATCCAGTGGTACTCACATGAAAATCACCAATCAGCAGCAACAATTGGGAATGGCTTCTGTCCTTCAACAGGCAATTGATGGGAGCCCATTAGAGGTCCCAGGGCCTCTGGTAAGGGAAGGAGGGCAGAGAACTGCAGAAGGCGTCAACTGAAAGGTCAGAAATGTATTGAGGGTAGGAAAGCCACTTGTCACCATACTATGAATAATTCAAAGTGGCAGGTGAGGGGTGGAATGTGGATGGCTATCATTCCCTCAGTTCCTACAAAACAGAGCATATGACAGTACTAGTGCATAAATAAGTATTACAGGGTCCTTTTCCACTTGGCATTTTATGTAGGTTTTCTTGAACCCAAGTGAAACTGTGGGAAGAAGTATGTTGTCTTCAAAGAACCCATCCTTAAATGAGAGCAGCCTCAGGGATAAATTTTTCTGTACAGCCATGGGAGAGCTCAAAGAAGACTTTTCATCAAGTCTTTAGCTAAATGCTGGTTTTTAACAATGAAGGATATACTAGGACAGAATGGAAATTATAGCAAAGGGAAGATCTTCAGAAAAGAATCACTATGCATGTATTTGCAGCACATATACACTTCCTCATGCATGCACCCACTCACACTCTCCTGGGACACATCATGAGAAGAGCTCAGTGGTGCAGGAAGGGAAAGTCAGACAGCAAAGAGAAAAGGGATGAGCCAGACAGACTGTCCCTGAATACCACCAAACTGGTAAGATTTTGGTGTCTTTAACCAAAGTTTCTGGTTTAGCCACCCTTAAAGTAACGAACACACTGATACATGTGTAGTTTTTATTACTGAAACCACATTATATAAGAATGAATAGATGGCCAAGGAGGATATAAGCAAGAGGACAGGAAAGAGTTCAAGAATGGTTTAGGAGGATAGAGAGTTCAGGAAAAGAATGCATTATGTTAACTCAAGAAGATAAGCAGGCAGTAGTATTTGGAATAATGGTGTTTTTCAATGACTAAAACAATTCACAGTATTCAATCTAATTTAATTTAACTGTGCCTCACTGAGATTTTTATAAACTTAATCAATGCCTTTAGTTTTAAGAACACTGTGCAAACACTGGCACTTTATAAATACATATTTAAAAAGTCTGTCAATCTCTCCTTTTGAAATTCAATATGGTGGACTTTTAAAAAATGTATGTTTGCATTTAAATATCATCCATTATGAAATTTTGAAAAACTGGAGCCTTAATATAATTTATGTTGACTGGTTTAAAGTTACTAATTATCAGCTTATAGCAGAGTGGTGAGGGAAGGAGGGTAAAAGCACTGAGAGAGAACATCACAAAATCTCTTTAGAACCTCACAAATGTCTCATGTTCTCAAAATCTGACTTTATGGGTTCTAGAAAGCCACTATTTTAAGAGTTTTTTTCTATTTTATTTTAAGCCAAAAAAAAAAACTACTGAACTATGAAAACTTGGTAAGAAAGATTCACACATACTGAAATACCTTATGCCTCCAAGAAGTGCAAAAATTAAACAAAAGAGGTACTCAGTCTAAAGTTTTAAAACTACTTATAAATGAAGAAAAAACACATTTTTAGGTACTAATCACCAACAATAACATTTAATATATATGATTCCCTCATTTATGCATACATTCATTGGGAAATTACTGTGAACAGAAACAAAATATACTTGCTGACTTATTCTTCTTTCTTCATAGTCCAATAGATATGGAATAAATATAACTATGCATACAAATAAAATATAATTTAGACCAAGTCATGGAAAGCCACAGTTTGAATCAAGGCCTAAATGCTCATATGAAGAATTTATTTAAAAAAAGAAATATAAAATTATCCAAAAGTACAAAATGTACTTCTAAATAATAGCTGGTTGGTCTTAGAGGGGAAGCTTAATTAAGGAAGAAGACCTAGTATCCTCGTAAGCACAGACTCTTAAGAACTTGAAAAGTTGGTGCTTTTAGAGTTGGTTAAACATGAGATGATTAAACCTGCCCTTTACAATCTCTGCAACATCCTTTATGATCTCACATACTTGCTTAGCAAATTAATGGAGTTTTACAGTATTGCTAATGACATTATATGTCTACTTTCCAAAAGTCCATCCTTTAGAAGTATTTCTAACTTGAGAAAGCGTAAGCCTATGTATACAGCAATAAATAGGTGAGAAATATTTCCTAGAATGCTGAGCTCAATCTTTCCCCAAAACCTATTTCTTCTCTCTGCCACTGATGGCACTGCCAGCTTGATGGCTTTAATAGAGTCTGATCAATATCCAAAAAGTGCTCAGAAAGATGTGATCTCCTACACACATGTATTGGTGAGTGAATCAGTAAAATCCAAGGCTTCTCTGTGTTGAAAAAGTACAGGGTGACATTTGTGAGAGGCATTCACATTTTTTTCCTTTGATGTTTACATTAATGCTTTCAAAATCCTGCATGTGGGCATGTCGAGGCATGTATCCCGCTGGATAAAAGTTTGCTGCAATACCTTACTAACACTGGAAAGAAGGAGATACACTAAACATAGTATCTTAAGCCACACAGTTGCTTCTTATGCTTTACCCACTTCTAATGACATTTAAACACAGAAAACATATACATTTATACACACACACAACACACACACACACACACACACACACACATGCACGCCTGTTTATATATAAAATGACCTAACACATAGGCGTTTTTTGTTGTTGTTCTGTTTTGTTTTATAAGCAAGGCCATCATAACATTCTTTGGACCCAACTGATTTCTGCATTATGGACAGATCATGAGTCAGATTGTGTGCTATGATCTCAAATTTAGAAAAAAATAAACAAATAATAGGTACCTAGACTTAATTTTTATAAAGACCAGCTGACCCCAAAGATCAAACAGGGAGATTAGAAAAACAAACAAAAGCAAAAACATCCTCAATACAAATTTTGAACATACAGATTCGGCGAGTCTGGATTGAAACCTCCCAGATTATAAATATTTCCAATCCCCAGCTGATGATGCACCAGGTTTGGAAACCCTGAGCTAGAGCACAAAAGGTATCTTGGCAGGTGAAGGAAGCACAGACTGCAACTTGCTCTTTTTTTGTTGAAAGTTCAGGCTGTGGGGGAAGAGTGAAGTGCAGACTTCAATGCTACTAATCCAGAATGAAAATGCAAAGACCACACACTTACTTTCAGGCACCTGTTGTGGGGTGCAACATTCTCTTCTCCACCAGCTTGTGAGAGAGTAGAAACCTTTATTGTGGGGAATAGAGAGGAATGAGAAGCAGCCAAGTAATGCATCTACAACACATAAATATCCAACCATAATCATTTCAGAATGCTTTAAGGATGCAGTCTGAACTCTGAGTCTAAGAAGGTGTTTAATACATGAGCCATCATGCATCTGAGAAAATTAACTGAGTTTGCCTTGATGTACGAGAAAGATTCTGTATAAGATTACCCAAATGAGGCTGGGCGCGGTGGCTCAGCCTGTAATCCCAGCACTTTGGGAGGCCAAGGCAAGAGGATTGCCTGAGCCCGGGGGTTTAGGACTAGTCTGGACAACTTGGTGAGACCTCGTCTCTACAATAAACCACAAAAATTAGCCAGGTATGTGTCTGTAGTTCCAGCTACTTGGAAGGATGACATGGAAGGATCACCTAAGACCAGCATGTCAAAGCTGCAGGGGCCGTGAGCATGCCACTGAACTCCAGCCTGGGAGACAGAATGAGACTCCAACTTAAAACAAAACAAAGCAAAAAAAGATTACCAAAATATGCCCAAAGAGTCTGAAGACAGAAAACCATGGTAGGTTACAAAAGATTGAACAGAAAAAAACAAGCAACACACACACACACACACACACACACACACACACACACACACTCTCTCTCTCTCTCTCTCTCTCTCTCTCTCTCTCTCTCTCTCTCCTCTGTCTCTCTCTCTCTTCTGTCTGTGTAGCTCTGAGCTCCAAACATTGGAATCTTTATTTGGAAAAGGGTTAATGAAGATTATAGAACATGAAATGACTTTTCATCAACTTATTTTGAATTTGCATTTTCACTGAACTGACCAAATGTTATCTATAAATTGCCTAATTGCCTTAATGGTTTAATTCTATTTGCTGCCAATCTGATTAGCAAAGTGTGTGTCTGTTGTGCACCTATGTGGGCTGGCACTAAATGAGAGGGTGAAACCTATTACTGTAAGAACAGCAACGTGGAGCTGGCTGGCTTTTGGTTAATTGAGAAACCACAAGTGGTGTGAGAAGGTCACCCTATCATTTATTTTAATTTTCTCCTCTCCTGTCTTCCCAGTCACTTATTCATCTCAGGAACTTGCCTTAGATTCAAGACTACTAAGAGCATGTGTTAATTTGGGTTAAGGAGAAGGTTAGTCCAGGTATTACTACCGGTGTAGTGATTTAATAGGAATCTGGATATAATTTAATAGATCCTTTGAGTCTCAGCCAGATATGGTTAATATGGATTGGGTGACATCTTATAGAAGCTAATAGTTACATTAATCTTTTGGGACTTTTTCTCTTGGGACATTGTGACAATATATAACCTAACAGAATAAAAATAATCTTTCTCACTCAGTATGGGAATGTCGAGTGATAAAAGCACTGGAATAGGTGCTTTTGGAAAGGGTAAAAAGCACTGAACTGTGGTTTTGGAATTACTTATGACCTTGAAAGATGTCACATTCTGTCTTTGTGTCTCAGTGTCTTCTACTTCAAACTGGAATGACTGGTTTTAAATTTATTTTTAGAAGAAGTCTTGGGTTAATAGGAGAGCTAAGGAAAGGAAATTCTACTCTCAATTCTGAGCTCTCCCATTCCCCAGTGATTTAACTGGAGATGCTTTCTACTTTCATCAGTTTGCAGTATTGGCCAAGATACGATTTGGGTTTAAAAAATACTTTGTTAAGATATTTGATAACCACTTGAATAGACAGACTCTAAAATTTAGTATAGTTCAAATAATGTCTTTTTTTTTTTTTTGAGTTGGAGTTTCACTCTGTCTTCCAGATGGAGTGCCGTGGCACACTCACAGCGACTCTAGCACCTGCTGGGCTCCGGTAATCCTTCTGCCTCAGCCTTCCGAGTAGCCTTAACTACAGGTGCACACTATCACGCTCGGCTACAAATAATGTCTTTCTTCCGAATATCCTGTTTGTCCTGGTAGAAAAACTCATCTTCCTCTTCACAACTTCTTGAGTTTTAACTTTTACAAGACTTAAATCAAATGCTATCTCTTCTCTGAAAACTCCCTCAACAGGAGAAACCCTCTGAAGAAGGTTTCATTTAACTGTGCAGATATCTCTTCTAGAAAGAAATCTGTGGCTACATTTGACCGGAGTATTTTTTTTCTCTGCTTAAGATATTAAATATCCTGGCTATTGAGTCAAGGATTCCATGCTTTGTATTCTGGGTGATGTAAAGGAGGGTTAAAGGCATACCTAGGAAAATACAAATCGAGAGCCTCAATATGTTCATTACCTCATATGCAGCAACAGAACTCAAAAAAAATTATCCTATGAATATGAAAGATGTATATTAAAATGTATTAACAGGAAACTCATTTCAGCATGGTTGACAAAGGTGAAACATTAGAAACAATCTAAACATAGAAAAAAGTTAAATACCTGCACAACACTGGTTAAATAAAGTTTTACTTTGAAATAGAATATTGACATTAATTATTATGTTTTTGGAAAAATGTGTCTCATGATGTGGGAAAATGCTGATTATATAATGTTAGCCAAAGAAGACAGGGCATAAAATTATACATATATGCTAAAAATGTTGTGTGTGTGTGTGTGTGTGTGTATATATATGTATATATATATATATATGTGTACACACACATATATAGATATATACTCAAAGGAAATATAGAAAAAGACTAGTAAAATGGTTGTTACTTTAACTTTCTTCATTGTACTTTGCATGTTTTTAAAAAAAATTAAAACCACTACTTTTCACTTTTATTATATTACATATAAGTGATTTAGAATATTTGACAAAGAAGCAAACATTGTATCTATCTGCTAAAGTAAACTTGTTCCCATCAGCTTTCTTAAAATTCTTTAACCATATGATTCTTCCAAATCACAAATGTTTTATGAATCTAAATCTACTACTCCTATAACAACTAAGAAGACAAATCCCAGAGGACCAAAGAGAGATGACCTTAGATGATGTGAGCAAGATCCCAGAAATGGGATTTAGTCTCCACTATGCCACAGACCAGCTGCATGGCTCAGCAAATAGCCTCATGTCTCAGGGTTTTCATTTTGTCATTGCAAAGAAAAGGTGCATGGCTCATGATTTTTTTCTTTTGTATTTCCAGTATTTAGAGCATGGGAAGTTATTGATAATGTATGTGGGTGGAAAAGTAGATGGGCAAATGGGCAAAGTAGATGAAAGATTATGAACAAACATGAGCTAAAATTCTAGGCTTCTTGACTCATTCTTCAAACCTATACTATTAAGAACTATCAGGCCACCAAATGAAACTTAAAACAGAAATAGCAAAGCTCAGTTTGTTTTCTTTTTGACCCTTCTAAGCCTTAAGTCACACACCTTCACAGATCCATCAATGCCTGAGACTTGTACATTAGGGAAATGTCAGATTTCACAAAGATGAGAAATGGAGCTACTGCCTACGAGCAGGTAGTGAAAGCTAGACCCTGAAAGTGGGAACAGCTGAGTTGTACAAAGGCCGTAATGTTCTGAAGATCAAAGTCAAGAGCCCAAGACTTAACTGATGAAATATGGAATATGGAACAGTATTTAGGTTGCAAATTAGAGATCTAAACCCCAAAAATAAAGCCCCCAACACAAAAAAGCAAAATCTATAAAGGGCATCTGGCCTGAAATCAGAATAGAGATAGAACTGGGGTTAAAAAAAAAAAAAGGGACTAGCAGGAGTCAGGATTCTAGAACAATATAGACAGGACAATAACCCTCAAAGAACACTCAAACTCTGTGGTCTCCAGCGGGTCTAAGGTAAAACAGATTGATAAAGCCCATCTTGGTTACATGGGCTGATTCTGACCAGAATAAGACACTCTTCTCTTGGAGACCACTCAAATGCCACTTAAGAGATGGACATGTGCCGAATGAAAGTACGTAAGATCAGTGAGTAAGGCCTGTCTGTCTTAAAGGGCCCCTAGCTTGCAACTGGGGCATAAAAAGTAAAATAAGGATGTCTGCTATTTGCATACACTCCATTCCATTTTATGAGCTGGAAGCAGAAAAATAGAGAATACACTTCTGCTCTTCATCTTTCTAGCTATCAAAGCTTTCCTAGGCTATGCCACCAGCTATGACTGCTCTCTTTTACACAGTGAAATCATTTCGAAGTGAGTAGCCTAGTAAATTTAGAGGAGTAAACTATTCTTGCATATGTCTTCAAGATCTATAATGGAAGATAAATCCTGTTAGCCTGGGCATGGCAAGGTAATTATTTCAACTGCTACATTTCTGTGGAACAAACAAAACCATTCCAGGCTTATGCATTTCCTATTTAATGGAGAAGGGAAGAAGCACTGTGCTCACCATGCCCAGAACACTGGCTGTTACAGACCAGTGGCAACCAGAATGGAAGAGAGGCCTTGTCTGTTATCACCACTGGATAGCAAAGTCCTTTGGGCTACGTATGCTCATATCCGCCTGTCCAAACCAGGCTGTGACCGAATGATGCTGAGCAAGAAGCAAAGAAAAAACGATCATGGTAGAAACATCAGGGCATTTTGGATGCAAAGCAGAAGCTTATCTTTTTTACTGTTGCAGCTCCAGAGAAAATCAATTTTGACACAGAACTGCCACTTTACAAGCAAATAACTATACTTTCCAATAACCTAATCTGTGCAAAGCCTACTGAAAATTCCCTAAAGAACCAGTAGTTAAAACCTCCATTAAATCAAAGGGTTTAATATGGGAAGGGAAGAGAGGATGCAGTTTGACTTGGGAATGTAATGGACTCAGTGGGGAAATAAATATGTTGTTTTATGTGTACAGTTACAGAATATGAGAATACGGCATTCATTTCAAAGGGAATTCTCTTGCTGTGCAACTTATTCCTAAACAGATGTGATTTTTGCTTATTCAAAAACATTTAGGTAACAATTACAGCATAATAAATTATAATTGCCATCATCTTCCAGCTATGCAATGCCTTCTATGCAAACACAAAGAAAAGGCAATTACGCAAAACTGTAAAACCCATTTTCAGGTAGGCTCTGCAGCCTAGATTCAGATAATCTACATTATTCTCACATAAACACTATATTGTGCCTCATATACATATCCTACTATGCCATGTGGAAACTACCTAGCAAATAACTAAGGTTTGTTAATCACAGACTGGGATGGTCCCCAGCAGGGTAGTTTTAGGGGTGCCAGGAATGCCTTCTAGCTCTCAGATATCTGTTTTTACAGTATTCTTCTACCATGTATCTCTCCACCACACAGAACTTCACTGGTCACGCAGATCCAAGTACTCCAAAGAGGTGGAACATTTTGTAGGTAGCAGTGCTTTTAAACCTTATTAAAAGTAAAGTGCCAGATTTTCAACAGGACAGTGCACTGAGGGCAGAGAGAAGCAGGGCACTATCCAGATGCTCTGATGGCAAGAAGGGTGTGGAAAGGAAAGGTGTCTCTGAGATGGGGCCATTAGCACACACTTTCAAAGGATGACAGGGAATGTGTCAAGTAGGAGGGGAGAGAAAATAAATTCAGGGCAAAAGAAATGACCTTAAGATTCACAAATTTGTCCATACTCGTTTTATACCAATTTTTAATTTCATATGGCAAAAGAGATCAGGCATGATGATGGAACTGAAATGTCCTCATTCTGACAACCAAAGGACTATCCTCCTTTCTCTCTCACATTTACTGTGAAATATCTCTAATGGATAGAATAACATGAATATGATGGTGGATGTTCTGTCTTCAAATGAGCAAATAACTGATAAACCAAGTAAATTGATAAAAATGGGAGTTAGGGGATCTAAGTTTTCTTTTTTTTTTTTTTTTTGAGTTGGAGTCTCACTCTTGCCCAGACTAGAGTGCAGTGGCCGCTCCCTGTCACCGCAGCCTCAACCTGCTGGGCTCCAGCGATCCTTATGCCTCAGCCTTCCAAGTAGCTGGAACAGGTGCGCGCTACCACACCCGGCTAATTTTTTGATTTTATTGTAGAGAAGAGGTCTCGCCAAGTTGCCCAGGCAGGTCTCGAACCTGCGGGCTCGGGCAATCCACTCACCTCAGCTTCCCAAAGCACGGGATTACAGGCTGAGCCACCGAGCCCGGCTAGAGACCTAAGTTTTCTCAGCTACTACTTACTATCTTAACTTAGGAAGTGGTTTAAGCTCTCCTAACCTCCATATCACACAGTATTCACCTTTATTTACAGAGCATTCCCTAGGTCCCCTGGTTATAGAAACACTGGGAAACAAAAGGAAGAGCACACTGACTCAACCTTGAGAGACTCACAGTCTACAGGGGGAAACACTAATGTAAACAAATAAAGACAATACAGATAAGATCAGTGCTACAGTGGAGGCAAGCTTAAAGGTTTGGTTGGTTACAAGGAAGGACCATCTACCCGCTCAAGAGGGGTCTCAAGAGGATTTTGTAGAACTGGTGTGATGTCCTGAAGGATAAGAAAGTGCTTGCAAACAGACAAAGGGACAGATGGCATGCTGGGCAATGAAAGCAACCTGTACAAAGGCAATCTGCAAAACAAAGATAACGTGTCTGTGACAGTACTTTTGTTAATCATAAAGTGCTTTACGACGCTTTACACTTCACCACAGTGCTTTACTGTTAATAAAAAGCAGCACAAGGAGTTGATGAATGTCTCCATGGCTCAAAGGAGCACCATTTTTATTTAGGCTGCATCACAGTACTAAGTGACCAATTTAAAGACCATCTACTTACTGAAGCATTTTTCAATTCCTTCTCTAACTAGAAGGTAACCATTTCACAACCACAACTAAAGAAGAAAAGAAGTAGCTGGAAGAAGCGCCCTATGTATTCCTTTAACATTCTATTGCTACCACGCTTTTACCAAATCTCCTCCAATCTCTTCTCCTAATTGTGTATTTTGTCCTTCACTTGGAAGTTTACAGTAATATTCTTTCTCTTTATGAAATATATAACTTTAAAAGAGTGAAAAAACTTGTTGCTGAGTTGGTGACATACCTAGGATAGGGGGGTTAGTGGTATACTTCCTAAAACACTGTGGTCACTTCTGACTCCTCAATATAGACATGTTTTTATTTAATCAGAGGCCATCAAAAACTCCAAGATCTAAATCCCACTGGTGAGTGACGTTTGACTGGCTATGACTGTACTTTCACATAAGAATTTTGGATGAGACTGTGTAGGAGATGATGAAGGCTCTAACTAAAGTTCATGTCGATAACCATGATATGTTTCAGGACATGAAAAAGTGATGTAAGAACCAAAATATCTGACCAGAGATTCCATGAAGGCAAGGAAAACCTGACTACTGTACTCCCCAAATCTAGTTCATTGTCAAGTATAAGAAGAACACTCAACAAATCTTCATTAAAGAAGCAAAAGTTAATTTGGGAGTATCCGAAGGCTACTAACAGGTCCACAAAATTACTCCTATGAGTCAGGAGAAATGAAAAAAAAACACAAAAACCAAAAAACAGAAAACTGATTCTTAAAAAAATCAGTGCTCAGTATTGGTCAGGATGAAAAATCTGACAACACAAGTAATGACATTACCCTAAAGAAGCACCTTCAAAGTGTGAATGATGATTTTGTTTATACTCTGTATTGATGCAGTCCTGACAGAGTGGGTGGCTTTCCATCATGATCAAAATTTCATCAAACTCCTTATATTGTAAAATAATCTCTCTTACCAGTTTATCTTCTTTTTCAAGTTTATTCATCTATTTGATCATTTGGATGGAATATAAATGTTGTAAGATTATTGATTAGAATGAGCACGTCACCTGAAGAATGCCTTTGCTTATTTAAGTTTCAATCCAATGCCTTGATCTTTCATCAAAGGTTAGAACAAAAACGAGTAACATGAACTCCATGTTCATTTTCTGGGAATCGATAATGAGGACATAGCCAACTATATCCTTCAGTGAGTCCTAAAACCCATGTGAACATTTTCCTGTGTTTAGAACTTAGCAAGAATATATTACTTCCTTCTCTTATACCTCAAAACCAAAGTAAGGATCTAGGTGTCTTTTCTGAAAACAGGAATTATCACATGTTTTCATTACCTTGGCTATTAGGAACCTCAGTGCTAATTTTATAAAGGATCTCCAGCAACTACATGGCATGTACGATTTGCAAAGTTGTTTTCTCACCCCTCTCATCTAGTACTCACAATAGTCCTGTTTTGTTAAATTGCTTCAAATACCTTTTTGAAAGCTATGTGTAAAAATAACTATAATAGTAAATAAAAATACACTTATTTCTTTCTACAGATCTCCAGTTTGTCCACATAAAATTCCTCTGTTCAGCTCAAACATAAGAATTACAAACATCAACACAGGTCATGCCCAGTACATTTTTGTTCTTTATGGAAAAGAAGAGTGCTGATTGAGAAAGATGATGCAATGTTCAACTGTTATGAAATTAATTTCCATATAAAAAGAGAAAACTTTTATAGAGTATTCCATTGGAAAAATGTCTGTTTAGACAGGTAAATACATCAATTACAAAAGTAAGATAAATATGTGGTTTTATAGAGCAAATATCATACAATGCAAATAAGGAAAATGGAAATAGAGTAAAACTAGACCACCTATCTTCAGCTTGATGATTTTAAAATCTAGAGGTGGCATGGTTATTTTAAATTTATTCTAATTGACCATTATGCTTGGCTAAGGAGATTTTATAAGTAAAACATTAAGCATATACACACTATGTAATGACTTTGCTTCTTGGCAAGCAGTACTCTTTTAAAAATCTAATTTATTAGAAGAAATGCAACAGTCATAGCTTAATGCCAAACAATCCCAGATGGGTAGATAAGCAATTGTCAAAGGATCCGATACCTGAATTGGGATGAGAGGAGTAGAGAAAAGAGGGACAAATAAAGGTTAGGCTAAAAAATACTGCAGATGAGAAAAAGAGAAGTGTTTAATTTTCCAGTGGAGTTATGCTAACACTGGTCAGTAAAATCTGTAACACACAGATTATTAAGATTCAAATGTGAGTGACCCAAACCAAACTGAACTAGAATCCTCTAAGCAATTTGAGAACAGAAGAGAAACTCGTCTTATTACTGACAAAGGATTAAGTTTTACTTACATCCCTCTTCTTATCATTTCCAGATTTAAGACATATTTTCCCTGATCTTTGAAATAGAAACATGAAAATCCCAAATGATTCAAAAGCATGTAGTATGCCTTCTGACATAATACCATGCTGTATGTTTTTTTAATGTAGCATAATTGGTAATTTATTTTATGGACTTGGGAAATTATGTTCTCCTTTATAAAGAAAAACATAAACTTATCATTTATAACAGAATTTTAAACTTGGTGCCTCCTGACCTCTAAGACATGCTTTGAGAAATCTCTTGTGATCAATTTGTTTGTAGGTTCTATATCATAACTCTATATTTGTAAGGTTTGTCACAAATTGCTGGTTTCCATATTCCCTGGAATCTTAACTTAGTTTACTTCCTTTTTAGTATAGTGCAAGATTTGGAATGATATCATTTTATCTATCAGTGATAGAAGTTTACAAGTATACTGTGGTATCACATACAAAAATGCAGCCCCTTTTATTAAATTAGGTCTATTTTCCAGTTTTCAAGCCCAGAATTTAATGGAGAATTGAGGTTATTTATTTATTTGCTTTCCCTGTAACAGAAGTTTACATATGTCCTAATGTCTAGTTGCTACTGTTCTCACTGCTAATCTCTAATGGTTAAAGATTGTATCCCTAATTTCTTTTATGGAGACAAAAACTGGGGAAAAAATTCTAATAGTTAATTAGAAGAGAAGTCCACAATAACCTAATACTCAACACTTCAACTGGCTTTGGTCTTTGGCCAAGACACTTGGCCTTTCTGAATCAAAAAAGAACAACAGACCTGGAATCCTAAGAACGCTATAAACTTAAGACTTTACTCCCAGTGTTCACTTCCTCCTTTCTCTTCCTCAGTATCTCCCACAAGAATATTGGCAAGAGGGCTCAAGAAATATGATTCTAATATTTCTGGTTCAGGTAGAAGTAGTAGACCCTAGAACATTCCTCGATACCTCCTACCCAGTATTCTGTCAATAAGCATCTGCTGAATGAGTGAATGAACAGATGTATGAGTAGAATAAATGGGAGCATGGGGACAAGAATTTTCTTCCCTAGTCTCATAATACTCTCATGCATCTTCTAACAGCACTGGATTCTTATGCAATTACAACCCACTTAACGTTCAGATGTTTCTTTGATATGTGCAATGACTCATTTTACTTTCACTTCCATCCACAGCAATCATACATATTAGCCTATTCAAATGAGTACTTTAAAAACACTTCTTAAAGAAATATTTTGGGTTTGTAGGAAGAAGTTTGGAATACATTAAGCTTTGTTTTAATCTATAAATCACAAACTAAGCTTTTGAGTCTGGTTAATTTTCCTGTTGATCAGAATCTGTCTTACTAAAACTGTTAAAATGAAGAAACACACCCAATATTCTGATCCTCTGTCTTTTTTACCCTTGAAGTGACAGCATTCTCTACTGGGTCCTGGGTAGATTAAAAGGTATGCCCTACGGGTTGCATTATCTCTAAATCATTCATGATATATTAAGCTTAGTATAAATGAGTGAGTCCCATTTGCACAATTGCCCTATTAATTTACTCATCTTTGATTTACACCACTTTTGCTGGAGATCTTCCACCAGATCCCTATTTTACATGCACTGTATTTCTGTTTCAGAATTTTTCTCTCCTTCTGGCCTCCCTTTCTCATGGTTCTTCAATTTGTCCTCATTTAGCCATCTTTTATCTCCATCCTTCCCTGTACCCTGTATCCTAACTTCTTTCAGTTCCTTCTTGCTTCTCCACTTTCCTTCTCCTTTGGCCTTCTTCTCCTCTAACTTAACAGCACCTAATAAATCTCCAGTTAGAGGTTGGCAATACAGAGAAAAGAAGAGTGAAGGCTAGAAAACATAGGAAATAAGAAAAAAGAAAACTTAAAAAACAAAACAAAACCTCTGAGTGGGTAAACAAAGTCTAAAATCTAGTCAGAGAACTTCAAATATTAAATTCTTAAAACAGAAGATACCGTTGGTAAGAATCTTACAGTAAATATGCTAAAAATTGTGCCTTATGCCACTCTGAAGAAGCTTTTAGTTTAGTTTTACCCCTCTGTGTCTTAGGCATGTTTCCCTATTAAGGTAAAAAGCAAGAACTGCCCTCCTTTCCCTGTAGCCAGAATCAAACAATATCTTTGAGAAAATTCAATTTTAAAACACCATTGGGAAGACCTAAGGACTGAAATATAAGTATTACCATTATAATTTCTGCAGATAGGGTGTATATATCCTTATTAAATAACATTTTTTATCAGAAAAAAGTCATCATTTTTGAGATAATATATTCACTTAATCTTTTAGGTGTTCCCTATCCTTTTATATTTATTTATTATTATTATTATTATGTTTTTTTTTTTGAGTTGGAGTCTAACTCTGTCACCCAGACTGGAGTGCAGTGGCCGCTCCCGGCCACCACAGACTCGACCTGCTGGGCTCCGGCGATCCTTCCGCCTCAACCTTCCAAGTAGCCGGAATTACAGGCATGCGCTACCACGCCCAGCTAATTTTTTTATTTATTGTAGAGATGAGGTCTTGCCTGCCCAGGCGGGTCTCGAACCCGCGGGCTCAGGCAATCCACTCACCTCAGCCTCCCAAAGGCGCGGTATTACAGGCTGAACCACCGAGCCCAACTTATTTATTATTATTTTTTAGTTGGAGTCTCACTCTGTTGCCCAGGCTGGAGTGCAGTGGCACACTCACGGCCATCCCAGCATCGACCTGCTGGGCTCTGGCGATCCTTCTGCCTTAACCTTCCAAGTAGCCAGAACTACAGGTGCACACTACCACGCCCAGGTAATTTTTGATTTATTGTAGAGACGAGGTCTCACCAAGTTGCCTGGGCTGGTCTTGAACCTGCATACTCAGGCAATCCACTTGCCTCAGCCTCCCAAAGTGTTGGGATTACAGGCTGAGCCACAGAGCCTGGCCTCCTTTTTTATTTTAAAGATTCATTTGATTACTTGTCCAAACAAAAACTCTAAGGGATTTTATGCAAGATATATACATAATAAATGCACAATTAAGAATAACGCTAAAGATAAATATTAATTTCCTTCTCCCTATCTCTTACAGATGAGAATGCTATTTTAATTTTACTTTCGGACTTTTAATTATAGTGTATCAGTGAACAAAAAGAAGGTGGCCACCAAAACACTAAACAAGTGGGAGGAGTTATTAGTTTAGTTTCAACACCCTCATTTAGTTTCATTTGTCCTAATTATTTGCTAATCAATTCAATAACACTTGACTCAACTGGCATCTTTGATAGGAAACACTATACTTCTAATATTCTGAAAGCATACAAAGATATGGAAGTATACTGCAAATAAATAATTTATCCAGATTATTAAACTCTTGGCCAAAGATCACATGTCATTCATCTTTGTAACTCCAAAGCCTGGCATAATAGGAGCACAAGGTGCAATAACAGCAGGAACCATCACATCTCAACATTTTCCTCAGTTCTGACACTATCCATGAAATTCATCCCAGTCTAAGTAGTATAGACATCCAGCAAATCTCCTAAGGAGCAAAAACAGAAAGGCAGCAACATGTAGACATGGGACAAAAAGGAGAGGAAATCAAGGCAGACAACATTCATAGTGAATCAAGGGAAAGTTCCATCTGGTAAAAGCAGTAAGTTAATTATCTTACAGTTTGATTATGGCTCTTATCAGGAATAAAGTAATTGGGAATTTCCAACATGTTGCTTTAGAGAACACCTATGATCAAAGCTCTGTTCAGAGAAATCTTGGTAATTGAGTAGCTCCTGTGTCCAACTTTGGGTCTCACCCTCTTGATTTACAAAGTCACTCATATTCTTATAAGACATTCAAGCTGGACCACATGACCCCTATGGTAGCTTTGACTAAAATTCTAGAAAAAGTGGATTCTACCTAGATGCTATTGAGGTGGTATTCTGTGGCAAAATAATAGTAATAACAACAACAACAACTACTACTACTACTACTACTACTATTAATGCTACTGCTACTACTAAGTTTGTAAGCATTGAATCTGAAGTTAGGAGATC
Source organism: Cephalopachus bancanus (assembly GCA_027257055.1). NCBI lineage: Eukaryota > Metazoa > Chordata > Mammalia > Primates > Tarsiidae > Cephalopachus > Cephalopachus bancanus. The sequence continues at coordinate 3,020,006 of JAPVLO010000161.1, read as the reverse complement.
AGGGTTCTAGGCTTTATTTACTCATAATATGACCAAATTCAGTCTCAGGCTCGTAAAATTACAGGACTAAAAAAAGATTTTGGAAATAACCTACTCTAATCTCTTTGGGAATATTTCTTTTGAACCTACCATACTTCATTATTCAGGAGCATATTTTTAACATTTAATACATTTTAAAGACAAGTATCATTTTCTTTTTAAACACAGTATTAGTATTTTAAAGGATCCTAAAAGCTTTATTAATATTTCCTTTTAGTTTAGGTTGAAAATGTTTTTCATAGAAATACATCTTTGTTTGGAAAATAACATTCCCCATATCCTAGCATATTCATAAAATTTTAGACTTGAAGGAATAAAGATATCATCCAGGCATTTTGTGATATTTTTTAAAAAGACTTTGTCTTGCTTTTAAAATTGTAGAGGGTATGGTAATATATAGACAGGACGCTCAACTCCATACTCGTGCTTAAGCTAGAACCCATTTTGAATTTCTCCATTTGTCTGTTTTACTGAGAAGCCTTCCCCCAGGTAAGCTTTCAATGTCTTCCTGTTCCTCTTGGGCTGAAGACCAGAATCCTATGCTTGGCCTGGAAGACACTGCACAAGGTTTCTAGCCTTACCCCATTTCTCTCTGCTAATGCCCATTCTGAAGTTCTGCTTTCTGCATTCCATTCTCCCAGAACTTTCTGCTCATCCCCTACTTTACCTTGAACATTCTCTTCCCTGTGCCTTAAGACTGATCACTCCCACCTTTGCCTAGCTGACTCCTACTTCCCCAGGAGGTATCCAGCTCCGATGCCATCTATGAGCTGGTTCCACACTCACAGTCCCCTACAGCATTGTTAACAGCAATTGCCACAATTTTCCATTTAGTAATCCAAGGGTTGTTTTACATGTCTTCCCTGCTGGGATGTAAGCTCTAGGAAGGCAGTGACAAATATCCCCTGTTCATTCACTTATTTGAGCATCTTACTCTGGGCCTAATATACAGAATTGACTCAATAAATATTTGATGAATGAATATATGTGCTAATGGAGGATACTATGGATACAAAGAAATATACAAATGCCAAGAGATAACTACCTGTTTTAGGTATTAAAAAATATCAATGTGTGACCCAAATCAAGACGCCTAAGGAATTCAGAAGAAGGATTCAATACATGGAAGCAGTTCAAGATTTCAGGAATACATAAGGAAAGCGACATATGTGCCAGGACTGATGCTTACTGCATAACTGCTCTGTATTATTAACCTCATAAAATAAATAATCTCAACAATTATGTTGCTCCTGACTTCCAAAGGTAAGAGTGCTGCTAGTAAATAGCAGAGATATGAATCCATTTCATGTCTGGTCTGACTCCAAAGACTAAGGGGTTTCCACTGTACAATGTTGTCCCACCTATTATAAAATAAACACTGCTCAATAGAGGAGGCAGCACTGGACCTGGGACTTGAAGAACAGATACTGAGGGGTTCTGAAAGCAAATGTGTTTTGTAATTACCAAGAGGGTAATAAACTCTGTACTATACAGTCATTATGGTTTCTGAGATTACATGGTATAGGCATACCGAATAGAAATTTACTAATTTATTCCAAATATAATCCTCATGTTGATTGAAATGCTAAGAGCTTCTGACAGCAGTGACTCAGATAAATCACTCCACTTTCCACTAAAAAAAATCAGCATGGTTCATACTATACAATTTTATTATTTACTACTGCCAAATTCACAGTATCTGGTTATTTGTACCCATAAAGGCAAGCAATGAAGACAACATTTCAATGCAACCAAAAGAAAACGACAGTAAAGAAATGCAGCGCACATAAAGTAATGTAGCCCTCTTTTGCCCTCAACTTCAAATCTCTGCAACTCAGAAAGCAGTCTAAAATATTGATTTCTAGTACTACAGGTTTTCAAAACAACTTTGGAGCTGTCACTCTTCCCTGGCTTTCCAGTGCTGAGTTTTCCTTTCCAGGGCTGAATGGTAGACCAACTGAAAGGAAGCCAGATCCCATCTTTACATCACAGTTATTTTCTATCACTTTTGTCTTCTTTAAGGAACTTGAGAAAGTTTCCTCAAAACCTCATAGGCTTCCATGAAGCAGTATGAAAGTTCCTTAAAATCTTTTGCTCTTCTCCTGACCTCTTTTGCTTTCTGCTATCAAGAACCACTCTGAAAAGGTTAAAACATGCAAAAAGGTGTTCAAGCACAACTGTAATTTTAAAAATGCTAATAAAAACAAAAGGAGAGTTTAAAAAAACAGATTAGTAAAGATGGGGGGGAGACACTGCCAATATCTTGAACTGGTGAATATGTGAGGAAATGGTCCCTTCCCAAGACACATAATAACAGAACATATACAGTCTTCAATCCAGCAATTCTTAGGAATTGATCCTAAAATGATCACGGTGACAAAAAGAAAGCCAGGTTATTAAAGTGATATACTGCAAACAGTCTAATAGGGAAATGGTTAAGAATTATGTTTTATCTTATGAGAGTATGCAATCACCAAAAATTACTATGAAGATATGTATTGATGAGGAAAACTGTCCATGATTTACTGGACTCACATCTAATATTGTCATGTACTGTTTGTTTTTTGTTTTGTTTTTGCAATGAGCATATAGTATATTTTATAGTGTCCAAACAAAATAAAATATGGTTTTGGGTAGGGAAAATATTCCCAACCAAGAGACACCATCCAAGAAGAATTATAAATATGTAATCATTAAACTACTGGATTTTGATATTCTAATAACAATTTCCTTCTCTCTCAGAAAATTACGGTACCACTTAATGGCTCCTAATTAAGAGTACTCACCTCTATCTTCCTTTCTTGGATTCTGTTATTATTTTTTGGAAAAAAAATGTTCTTACTTTAATGTCACTCTGCCTCCTTGTACCTGATCCTTTTTTTTTTTTTTTTTTTCCCTTTTGAAAGTCTGAGAAACTAGGGCTTCCAAAGGACTCTTCAAAGTAGAGATTCCACACTCACACCATGTTAAATGACTGGTATCAATCAAATGTTAATAGTAACTTTAAAAGATGAATAAAATCTAACTTAGCAAAACTGTTCAAAATATTACAGAATATAACCAAATAGAAATATGCTTTGAATCTATCTACACATATACACAAGAGAATTACATATATTATGTCATCAATTCCACGATATCCATTTGTACACATTTTAACAACTCAAATTGGAATGTATTTTTAACTCAATAGCATGTCAGTTTAATTGTTAGTGCATTTCCTTAGTGGTAAAAAATGTTGCATCCTGTAAGTGATGGCACCTTCAACTAGATAAAATATAGTTTTATCTGTATTTTACCACAACAACTAATTATTTTAATGATGAAGGGAAGGCAGATAAATCAAATATTAAATGCTGTCAATCCTTCATTCACAAAACAAAATGTAAACAAAAGAAAATGATTACTATTTTTTCCAGAAAGAGCAATTTCTCCCATCTCACCCATATGTAAGCCAGTGTGCATAAAAACACACATACTGACAATACAGTCATTTTAATATTTCAATTCAAAGCACAAGATAATATTCTGAATGGTGTCAACAGAAGCTTTTCAAGATTCCAAATTCATCTTCTACTCTTACTAAAGTATATGCATGATATAAATTTCTCATTAATAGCATAAAAAATTCATATTCTGTCTATATAGCAGCTGCTATGTTAGGTTTATGTCAACAATTGGTCTGATTTTTTAATAGTGTAAATGTTTAAAGAGGTAGCAATTCTTGTAAAATATCTGTGGGCATATTGAAAGCTGAAATACATCAGGATACAGGTATCCCTTGAAGAGTTAGGAATTCTCCATATTTTATCCTGCTCAGTAATCCATTCCTTCTCTTCCACAAAATCCCTCCTAATGGTTCACTTCATAACATTTCTATCAGCTAATTATGGCAAATGTGGTAGCCTTGCTCCTGTACGGCCAAAATAGCACTATTACCCTTTCTTCATAGGTGCTGTGGTCTGTTTATGTCCTCCCAACATTTTAACATTGAAATCCTAACCCCTAAGGTAATGGTATTAGGAGGTAGGGCCTTTTAGAAGGCAATCAGGTCATAAGAGTGGAGTTCTCATAAATGGGATTAGTACTCTTATAAAAGGGGTCCAAGGGAGCTCATTTGCCCTTTCCATCATGTGAGGACACAGCTAGAAGTTGTCATCTATGACCAGAAAGCAGGCCCCCACCAGATACTGACATCTTGATCTTGGACTTCCCAGTCTCCAGAACCATAAGAAATAAATGTTGTTATAAGCTATCTAGTTTATGGTATTTTGTTATAGTAGACAGACACACATACACACACACAAAATGTCATCAATGAGCACTGTTCCAGAAACTCAAAAGTACCCTTTAAGCATAACATAATTTTCTATTTACATACCTAAAATCTCAATAGTGCATTTTATGCTCTTTGATGTATCTATGTTGTTTGTCCCGTTTCATTGTTGTTGTTATTTAGGGGGAGGATATTTGGTGGGAGAAAACAGTAAACAGAATAGACCTCAGCATCAGATTCTCCAATAAAACCAAATCTTAGGTTACAGTCTTTACCCTTTAACATTTCCTCTGTACTATCTGATAAATATAACAACAGCCTTTCAATGCTTAACATATATTATTTGTTTATATTAATATGGTATGTAGCTCTGATACATTACTTTGAATCTTCAAAGTACTAAAAAAAATTAATATTTTAAAGCAAATAAGTATATTTGGCAAGTATGATAGAAAGTGCACAGTGGAATGTAACAGCCCAAACAGATCATATTATTTTTTTTTCTCTGTATGTTACCAAATGTTTGAAGACTGATCTTTCAATCATCCTATTCCTTTATCCTTTAGGTTTTCAAACAGTTGGCCACTATCTGTTCTTTGAAATATCTTTTCTATGCTTCTCTTTTCACCTTCTCACTTTAACACCAAAGAAGAAAACTTTCTCCTGCACTTACTGTATCTTTTTCTCTTCACCAATGGATGGTCAGAGAAGGGAACCTCTACTAGGCCATATTATAGAGTGCGTGGCGTCCTTCTTCCTCCTCTGGATGTATTCCTCTCTACTGCAAGTACAGCAGAGATGAGGCTGCCATCTGTGCAGCTGGTTAGTAAGTGGACTGCAGGCTCAGACATATCCCAACGGGATCCCAAGGTATAAATTATGGGCAGGAGGTTAAAAGGCTCCACTTTAAAAGGATCTTGGCAACCCTCTCCAATCTAGCTTTTACCTGAGGGCAATGAATTGTAGGGAGTATTGGATGTTTACTCAGACATTCATAAAGCTCATAATTTGGATCTCCATTCTCATTCTTTCTCTCTCTCCACACACAGAGAGAGAGAGATAAGAAGATACAGATAAAAGAATAAAGACACAGATACAGACATGAAGACACAAAGACATACTATCTGCCAGATCCCTGAAGGGGAGAGTAAGTAAATTCCTAATAAACGCATTAAATTTCTTTTTGAATTTTATCAGTGCCAGATAAAAATACCTACACGTTATTAAGCAAACTTAAGAAAAAGTAATAGATTCTTCTCATTGTCTAGTAAAACCAAAATCTCGCTGTTAAAATATGGTTTTGGATCAATAATGTGTAAGTCCGATATACTCACTGTGTTGGTGTGTGTAGGTGGGTATGTAGTGCTTTTTTGGGTTCTTAACAATTAATCAGCTGTCCACATCTCCACATATTTATAGTTTATTTTCTTTCTCCATTACTAAAACCAAAAAGCCTCCAAAAGGTTTACTTCACTTATTCCTAAAGCAGTGAGCACTCTTGCTCATAAAGAAAGCTGAGGAGTGGGAAAAGGAGGGAGGGACAAGATAATGTGAAAATCATAATGCTGCATCTGCCATTTATTGAACACTTATTATGGGCAGATACTGTGAAGCACTTAGCATGCATTACTTCATTTAATTGACTTCTCCCCATAATCCATCAAGGTAGAAATTATTCTCATTTTATAGGTAAAGGACTATGGGTTTCAATCACAGTTGAAGTAACCTGCTCAAGGTCATACAGCTAGCAAGTCAAGACAACAGGATTCAGACCCAGGTGTGCCTCATTCTAAAGCTCATGCTCTTTATTCCTATGCTATATAGCTCTCACTGCAGAATACATATATTTTATGTGAAAATAATTTTACAATGGAAGGCAGCACCAGACACCTGTAGGCAAAAGGGAACCCTGACCAGTTTAATCAGAAAAATGGCAGAGCTGGAACTTTATTTATTTATTTTGAGTTGGAGTCTCACTCTGTGGCCCAGGCCGGATTGCAGTGGCCCACTCATGGCCACCGCAGCCTCAACCTGCTGGGCTTAGGCAATCCTTCTGCCTCAGCCATCCAAGTAGCTGGAACTACAGACGCACGCCATCACACCTGGCTACTTTTTTGTGATTTATTGTAGAGATAAGGTCTCGCCAAGTTGCCCAGGCTGGTCTCGAACCCCCAGGCTCAGACAATCCTCTCACTTCAGCCTCCCAAAGTGCTGGAATTACAGACTGAGCCACCACGCCTGGCCTAGAGCTGGAACTTTTGAGGTGGCATGCTTCTTCTGAAAAAGACCAGGACTTATGTATCTTCTCTAGATTCCATTTTCTGAACCATGGTAAACCAAAGTGCCCTAACCTATCAAATGTATCAGTTCCCTCATGTTAGTGTACCTGAGAAGTCCTACCACAGGAATTACTACAAACAAATAATCTTCTTAATAAATTATATTTCCTGTCACATGGAAGGCTGATTCCTTTCTGGGCAACACTTATTTGAGCCTGATTAAATTGCTGTGACGAACTTCAGAGTTGAGACTGCCCTTGAGCCGAACATCTATCTGATCTTTAATTCTACTACCCGCTCATTTCTTGCAGAGCTCACAATTCTCTTTGTCCCACTGGAGCAGCCTCGTTCAGGTTCTGCATCAATATGTTCAGTGCTGAATTCATTTCTGCAGGGAGTCCAGTACATCTGAACTTTCCAAAATCATTTGGCCCCCATTACTGGTAAGCACTGCTCTTAAATAGGTTGTAACTCCAGCTAATAGGCTCCATAATCATAGCTGAATCGAACAAAAGGGTCCAGGAGAGAGTGCCATCAGTCATTTTTATTCCCATCAAATAAGCTGCAAAAGGCAGAAACTTTCCGATTTCAGAAGCTCATGGTCTAAATTGGATCTTCAGTGCTTATAAGAGATGCAGAAGGAGAGGCCTATTCAAAGGTGTGCAAAATCCCAAGCCCTAAATTAAAAGTGTTACTGTAAATATAAAGAAGACAGAAAATAAAGCAAATTCCAATGAAATGAATTCGAGTTTTAACAAATTTCACCTAAATTGCCGGAGACCAGGGCACTTAGGAATCTTTTTTCCAACGATGAACCTGATTAGCTAATAGCACTAAGTAGAAATATAGAAAAGGTAATTTTGTTGACAAGCTGACATTCTCCTTTGGTCTAATTGATAAGTGGCCAGAGTAGTCCATAAACTCCTAAAACAAAAACAAAAAACACCTCTGTGCCAGGTATGGTGGTTTACACCTTTAATCTCAGCACTTTAGGAGGCTGAGGCAGGAGGATCACTGGAGGCCAGGAGTTTGAGACCAGGCTAGGTAACATAGCAAGAACTTGTCTCTATTTTCTTAAAAAAAAAAAAAGAAAGAAAGAAAAGAAAAAAACTAGCCAAGTGTGGTGGCACAAACCTGTAGTCCTAGCTACTTGGGAGGCTGAGGCAGAAGGTTCCCTTGGGTCCAAGAGTTCAAGGTTGCAGTGAACTATGATCTCTCCACTGTACTCCAGCCTAGAAGACAGTGAGACCCTGTCTCAAAATCAAGCAAACAAACTAGATACCTCTGGGCTGCTTTTCAGTATGTCTAAAAAAAAATTCCTTAAGTTTTTTTTAATGAGAATCTTACCTTAAGATTAAATTATAAACATGAATAGGCATAGCTGATATTTAAACTTCATTGCTTTGAAAGATGAATCCTCATTTTTAAAATATTTGCCACAAAATACATCCTTCTACTACTAAGTAAAAACATTCACACTGAAAGATAATAATGCTGTGCTTGCCTCGACCTGCTGGGCTCCAGCGATCCTTCTGCCTCAGCCTTCCAAGTAGCTGGAATTACAGGCATGCGCTACCATGCCCGGCTGATTTTTTGATTTATTATAGAGATGAGGTCTCGCTGCCCAGGCGGGTCTCGAACCTGCGGGCTCAGGCAATCCACTCACCTCAGCCTCCCAAAGGTGCGGGATTACAGGCTGAGCCACCGAGCCCGGCTTTCTTTTCTTCTTTTAATATGTTTTTTAGAGACAAGTTTTCACTCTGTTATCTGGGCTGCAAGGTAGTGGTATAATCATAGCTAGCTATAGCTTGGAACTCCTGGGCTCAAACAATCATCCCACCTCAGTCCCCGGGGTAGCTTGGACCTGGTTAACTTTTTTTGTTGTTGTAGAGATGGAATCTTGCTAGGTTGCCCAGGTTGGTCTCAAACTCCTGACCTCAAGTGATTCTCCTGCCTCAGCCTCCCAAAGCACTGGGATTACAGGCATGAGTCACCGGGCCAGGTTTAGGTTTCTAATAAAACTCTACATTGCTATGTACATTTTGCTCTACCATTTACATAGTCTGGGCTCTGACCTTCAAAAAATATAGAAAAGTCTAGAATCTATCCTGCATGTGCCTTCATTGCAAAGATCCTTTTCCTCCTTTACCTACCTATTTTAGGATGCAACAATAAATACGGATGGATCTATTTGTCTCTCTATATCAAAATAAAAGCTCCCCTCCATAATACTTTATTTAATAAAGCACTCTCATATGCTTCAATAAGGTAATCATAGTAGCACAAAGGTCATATAAAGAGAGTACAAGGAACCCTTAGAATGTTTTAATACGTTAATTGTACATCTTTGAATGTAGTTCCACAGAGTACTAAGAGTCAAGATCAAGATCCAAGAGTTTCTCTCTTTTTTGATCCTCTTTAAAGCTTTTTTTGTAGCATTAATACTCCTGATCATTCCCTTGCTGGGTTTCTTTGGGAAAGTCCCTCCCTGACCTAACATTCTTATCCTTCCTTTTGTACCTCTCGGAAGGCTCCTTCTCTGCTCCATCACCTTCTTCCCACTAAGGGAAGGAGAGGTTCTTCTTACCCTCTGCTCAAGAGGGTCTATCTTACTCTCTGACTCACAGTCTCAGCCATCTAAAAGCTTCAATAAATACCTCTATGAAGGAAATCTCCAGAGTTACAACTCTAGCTTTGCCCTTCTAGGTCTGACATCCAGTTGTCCACTGGACAGATCCATCTATCCAAGGAGCCCTTCAAACCCTGTGCACAAACTGCTCAATAAAGCCTACAAAGCTCTGAAACACTGGCCCCAACATACCTCTTCAGGCTTAATTCTTATTACCAATCCATGCATTTTTCACACTGCAAATTGATGGTTGACTATTCCACGAATGTGCTGTTACCCTCCTGCCTTGCTATCCATTTTACATCCTCTCCGCCCAATGCAATCTCATCTTCCTTTTAAAGGCTAATTACCAAAGTTTCTTACTCCTCAGGTTGATAAATTCTTTTCTTTGAAACTCAAGTCTATTATTAGCCTTCTTTTATGACACCCAAAGATTACTCTTTCAGCATAATTATTTTGGGGGTTTCCTAGTCAAACCACAGAATAAGAAGGCCTGCTGTTGAGAGTCCTATATCCCACAGGTTGTCTTAGTAAGAAAATATTTATAAAATTGAATGAAAAGAATTAAATTTATTTTAGAGAAAAAAATAAAAACGACTTAAACGGAATCATAGTTGTTTCATGCATTTGTGCAAATATAGAATGGTCATATTTTATGTATTTTGCAATTAGTATTTTCTGATAATTCTTATGAATACTTTATGTACATATTCATAAAAATACTTCATGTACAATCCCTCTTAGACTCTGAGCTATTTTTACTATTTGTATTTCCATTGACTATCATATACCAGTTAGTGTAACGTCAGAAAACAGGAAAGTGAAATAAGAAAGGGAAAGATGTAACATTCAAAAACTTCAGGGGAACAAGTTTGAAACTGACACTGGGGAATGTCCAAATGTTAGTTACAGAGATGAAGGTAGAAGACAGACAGACTCTCTAATTGCCCAAAATTTTCTTAAGTAATGAGAGAGAAAGGGAGAAAGGGGGTGAGGAGAAGGGGAGAGAGGGGAAGGGGACGGAGAGACAGACTCTCACTCTCTCATTTGTGGAAAATATACAAAAAATAAATTTTACCATCTTAAGCATTTTAAGTGTACGTTCAGTGGCACCAAGTACACGAACATAGTTATTATATCATCACCAACATTCGTGTACAAAAATTTTCCATCACTCATTTACTCTTTAAAGGGTAATTCCTCATTCACCCTTCCTCCTAGCTCCTTCAGCTTTCTGTCTCTATGAGTTTGACTACTCAAGGTACCTTAAGTTAGTAGAGTCACACAGTATCTATCTTTCTGTGCTGGTTTATTTCAATTTGCATAATGTTCTCAAGATATATTGGTTCATCCATGTTGTAGCATGCATCAGAATTTCCTTGCTTCTTAAGGATGAATAATAATATTCCATTGTATAGATATACCACATTTTGTTTATCCATTTATCAACTGATGAACATCTGAACTGTTTCCACTTTTTAGCTACTAGGAATAATACTGCTATAAACATTGCCATGCAAGTACCTGTTAAAGTCTCTGCATTCAATTCTCCTTTTTTTTTTGAGTGTCAGGGTCTCACTCTGTTGCTCACACTAGCGTGTACAGTATTCTATCTCACTGTAGCCTCAAACTCCTGGTCTCAAGTGATTCTCCCATCTTGGCCTCCCAAGTGCTGGGATTACAAGTATAAACCACCACTCCTAGCCCATTTTCAATTCTGGTTATACACCTAGAAGTATAATTGCTGGATCATATGACAACTCTATGTTTAATTTTTTGAGAAACTGCCATACTATTTTCCAAAAGAATACACCTTTGACTTTGAGAGATTCAACCTTTTCAGGCCTCCATGGCATTACCTATGAAATGGTGGACAGATTGGAACAGTGATTTGATTCAGCTCTACAAGTCTGATGATAAAATTTAGAGCTATAAACACATCACTGACCTAAGGCCTGAGCATATCAACCTATTCTTTCCCACAACAAAAAGGGAAAATTCAAAAAGATGAAGTTTCTAAAGTATAGAATAATAAACTTTTAAGAGAGGTAAAGATGGAGAGGAAATGAATGTGAAAAAAGCTGAAGACATATATGAGGGCAGAGCAAAGTGCTGAAAATTCAAGGCAAGGAGACTAGAGTAGAGGACAGAAAGAAGGATCTGATATTTGGGATTTATCAAGCATCCTGCTATAGAAAAGGCAACTGCTCACAGACATCAAAAGGGATGTCATTAGAAAGCAAAGCAATCCGGGTACATGGAGAAAAGGGCCCCACTTTATTATTTTACAATTTATAATATCATCATTTTTTACCTATTTACCTGGTTCTAAAACCCCTTAAAATTTTGTAAATTTTATTCAAGTGGAAACATGGAACAAACATTTAAAAAAACTTCTCTTACAAATAGCTTATCAAAATGATAAGCTTGAACCACACATTTGACCCTTGAACCACACAGGTTTGAACTGTGCAGGTCTACTTACAGGCAGATTTTTTTCAACCAAGCATGGATTGAAAATACAGTATTCAGGCAATGCAAAACCCACAGATATTGAGGGCTGACTTTTCATACACAAGGGTTCCACAGGATTGACTCCAGGACTTTGTGTGTGTGTGTGTGTGTGTGTGTGTGTGTGTGTGTGTGAAATGATGAGGGCTCCCTATGTTTGTCCATACAGATCTCGAACTTGCTAAAGCACCCAGCTCTTAACTTACTATCTTTTTAGAAACATTCTCTTTATCTAAGAAAAGGGTCCTATTGTCCCTGGAGTTCAATCTTCCCTAAGAATTCAAGAACAACCACAACTGACAGAAGTACCATAGCTGCCATATGAAACCCGAAACCTACTTGTCAGGCCTTCCTCTCCATGGATGTAAAACAATCAGCCAGTTCACAAAAAAGATTAATATATAAAAACTAGAGTAGCAATACTCCTGTGTAATTTGCCTTACTTATTTTTAAACTCGAAGAGACTAAACAGTAGTAGGTTAGTGGTACATAGAAGAAAGATGCACTTTCAAAAGATGCCACCATAAGAAGTGATGGGACTTCAGAGGCTCAGTATGACATACCCTATCAGGAATTACACGTCCCCTCTGATATTTTCATCTAAATGTTTATCGAACAAGGTCTGGCTTTCATCCACATTATTTTGATTAATGCATGAATAGGTTCAAGAATTACAGAAGAGAAATCTAAGGTGATTGTGCATTAAAATAAATGAAAGGATGACTTCTGGTTTACAGTGAGTATATTTCATGACTAAAATGTGTGCTTTTTTTAAAAAAAACTTAACTGCAACACACTTCCCTTGGCTTCGGTTTTGAAGTAATGATATAAAATTCATTTTATCTCTTTTTCAAGCTTGACTCTTTCATACATAACATCAGACTTGTCATATCTGAGGAATTATTAAAATAAGACGAAGCCTGCTATTTCTGAGCAGAAAAGCCTCTTTGAGCTGGCATCCTCAGGAGAGATGCAGGCTCAATCTCATTAGTTGGTGCTGAGACGCGTCCTAGTCTCCAGGTTCAAGGTGATGAAAGATTAGGGCGTTGGGCCTTGTCTCATTTTGTATGCAGCACACATCCCTCTCTGCCCGTGAACACGAAATTACATTGAACCTGGGGAGTCTAACTCCATTAATTTTAAATGGAAGATTAATTTAACAATATGCGGCAGATATTTGTTACAGACCTATCATGTAAAAGTGACGGTTAGCAATAAATTGTGGTGACTCATACTGGCCAGTGGCCCTGGCTCAAATAAATCAGGAGGCATTTACACATAATTGCTGTTTTTAAAGACAGGGATATGGGTGATGTGTTTCTTTGATGAAAGATTGGGCAACCCCATTCAAAGAAATAGCAGCTGATATTAAAGTCACAGTGCAGTTCTGAAGGGAGATGTTTTTGATTAGTATTTCTGGAATAATCATTTAGGAAGAACAAATACTGCAATGATGTATAGTAATTTTTTTCTATCATGTGTAATAACTCTGAGACATGAAATTGTCATGGTATTTTTTACCAATTTCCTTAAAGTAGTTATAATAATAATACCCCTGGAAATAACAATTTGCAAGAGAAGAAGAGAGAATAAAAAAGGAGAAGAAAAATATTACTGCTAATAAAGACAAACAATTATATTGATTTTCTACAAATAATTACAAATTACAACCATATACACAAATAATAATTTGCAAGACTTTGGGAGGGGCAAAAAGGGACAATGGCAATTGAAGACAAGCATTTTGAAGAAAAATATCTGAGATTTTCTTTTTTAAAGGCCATTTTGTAAAGCTCCCTCAACATTTTTCTTTAAAGCAAATTCTCATCTTTTTTAAGCAACTGAGGGGAAAGAAAGGAAGATACAGCATACTCTGAATGCCTAACAGCTATAAGGTAAGTAATGCAAAAGAGAAGCCAAGGACATTGAATGCATGCAGTACTTGTCAGAAAAGGCCTGAACCCTGGAATAGGACCATCCAGTGTGAGGGTCTACTTGCCCTCTCACTGAAGAGTGAGGATGTTATTCTAATCTCCTCTCCTCTGCAAGGACCAGGCTTGCCAGCTCTTAGTGGAAGGATGCTCAAGTACTTCTGCCTTTAGTCAAGCCCAATGTGATAACAACTTTGCTTCTGTCTCTTTTTAGAAGATTAAGACAGGAAGAGGCCAGGGTAAAGATCATATGTCTTTCCTCTACACACCCTCTCAATGTACTCAAGAGACTGCTGGGAAGCTGGTTCGAAAACCTCAGAAGTATATCTCATTCTGCTACGCTCTATTTAGCAATATGAGCAGTAAGAGGACACAGTTAGCACTTGAAACTACTTGACATGTCTCCTGGCTCAAGTCTTGAACCCTTCTTCAAGATATCCTTCCACAGTGCCATTGGAATGAGCTGGCAAATCAGATCACTTTCCTGCTACAAATCTTTCCTAGGGTTCTGACTGCCCAAAGGATTAAGTTTAAACTCCTTAGTACAGTATACAAAGGTCTGCATGCCAGTCTAGTGCTGCCTCTCCACTTTCATTCTCTCTTTTTGAAACCTAAACCTCACACTTCTAAATTTTCAACCTGTAGGTCTCAGGACTGGCATATACTATCACACCAATTTTTCCAAGTACTATTGCCTCTGTTTTGAATGTTCTTTTCAATCCTCCTCATCTGATGAACTCCTACTCATCCTTCAAAACTCAACACCAACACCACACCTTCTGTGAAGAAGTTAACAATCCTATTTGTCTTTTTCTTACTTGAGAGCAGGAACCTGCCGTATTGATCTTTCCTCAGCATCAACCCAATAGACAGGATATGTTATATTCATAATAACTGGCTTACTTTAAAGAATATGTTTCCCAAGACTAGAAAAGATGATTAGGATAGAGGAGATAAGGAGAAAAAGGACATGCTGATATACTTCACAGTTCCTTAATATCATGGTGATTGTTTTTGCTTTACAATTTCACACATTACTGTTTATAAGTAAAAAAGGGAACTAAAGAAAATAGTAGGGCTCAAATATTAAGAATAATAAGTCAATCAAGAGCCAAAGGGTTTGGTTTGCTGTTGTGGTTATTAGAGAGGTAAGATAGTAAAACGATAACAGCAGCAGAGGCAAAAAGCTGTAACAATGAACTTTTTCTTTTTTGAGTTAGAGTCTCACTGTCACCCAGTATGGAGTACAGTGGCACATCATGGCTACCCGAGCCTTGACCAGCTAGGCTCAGGCAATCCTTCCACCTCAGCTTTCCAAGTAGCTGGAACCACAGAAACACAACGCAATGCCTGGCTAATTTTATTTATTGTAGAAATGAGGTCTCGTCAAGTTGCTTAGGCTGGTCTTGAACCCCTGGGCTCAGACAATCCTCTCACCTCTGCCTCCCAAAGTGCTGGGATTACTGGTATGAGCCACAATGCTTGGCTGTAACAACCCTTCTTAACGTTTATTATGTGACTTGAACTGTTCCAAGTGCTTTACCTGTATTAACACATTTAATATTCTCTAAGAACCTGGATGACATAGGCATGATTACAATCTTCACTTTACAGGATAGAACGGGGGCACAGAGAAGTTAAGAAACTTGCTTAAGCTCATTCAGAAAACAGGTGACAGAACTGGAATTTCAATCCACACAGTTGAGCTTCAGACTCTCTTAAAAAATTCCATGTAGCAAGATCAGAATCCCTATTTCTTGGAAAGTCTAAACAAGATAAAAGAAATTGTTAAAAGCATCTACTAAGATACTTGGAAACCTGCTTGGCAAAGTAAACAATGGCAACGTACCATGGCAAAGGGTAGGCTTGTTCCTTGAGTCTGGGTGAGGATGGGAACACCACAAAGTCATCTCTTATTTGAGCATTGTCACATTAAATGTAAATTTCACTCCATGAGTTCTGAAATACATTTTCAAGCAACCAATTTAAAAGATAACTAGCCTCACATAGTAATAAGTATAATGATGATAATAACAGCAATAATAATAAACTAACCTCAAAGGTAATTTCTTATGCTTCTATTGTAACTTTTCTCTAAGGATTTGCAAGTTATTAGAAAACACTAATTAAACTATATAGTTTCCCCAAAGGGGAAGCTACAATTATTATTTTCTTTTTTTTAGTTTAGATGGATGATTGAGGCAAAGAAGGGGTAAGAGACTTAAAGTCCTTTCACCGCAGCCTAAACCCAGAAACCTCACCTCTCTTTTCTAGAAATGCAGCTAAAATACGTATGAATGAAATAGTATCACTACTTAATAAACAAATAATGGTCCCTATCTTTTAAAAAAAGGCTATGTTCAGTTACTTATAAAAAGCAAGTTTATTGAAATTATATAAGAAAGAGTAACAAGTCATGGGTTAAATCCTAAGAAAGAAAGATTGGTTGATATGTAGAGCATTTAAATATAAACTAATCACCTCCCCCCTTTCCTAAGCTCCTAGTCAATTTAGTGCAAGGCATACAGTTTACTACTCAGAAGCAATCAAATGTCATGAAAGACATTGTAGGTGCTATATAAGGGTCAAATCCTTAAGGAGGAAAAAAAAAAAATGCCCACACACTCATTTTCAAGGAGCCAGAGGTAGGATGCAGAAGAGTTGTTAATGAAACACAGTGTCTTCAATTCACAATTGATACTGAGGTTGCCAGCAATGGATGCCTCTAACTAGTTCATTTTTGTGCTTTAATGTTAAATTTCTTATGGGAGCACATCACCTAATTAGAGGAATTGATAACTGCACTGTTCTATAATGAGGCCAATACATTTCAAAGTCATTAAAGATAACCAAGGCAATAAGTCTGGGTTTAAGCGGCGTTTCCTCAGATTTCACAGTCTGCATGTTGCAAGTGTAGGGGGGAAAAAGCAATCCCTGCCTAGTCAACTGTAAATGCTGGGTTATTGGAATCTTTAAAACAGGCAGCAAGGAGAAAATTACATGGCCAAATCTCCTTTTTCCAGTTAATGAAGAATTAAGACTCCCATTTACCATATTAGAAGGTTCATCAGAGGTCTCAGCTCTCCATAGCTGGTGTTTGACAGCAGTGTCAGTTTATCTGAGTCTGAACGTGAAAGTGCATGACAGAGGATCATTCATAACTGTCACATCTACTTATCTCTCCCATTGTCACACAGCTAACGAAATTCAGGCCATGGAGCTGTCTGCCTCTGTCCTCCTCTCAGCCCAGCTCAAGGGAAAAGGCATTCCAAAGCCCATTCATGTCCTATTATCGTGTCAGCACATTGTGAATCTACAACAAGAGTCAGCATTGCTTCCTATAATCTCCCCGACCTGGGGAGAAGACAAGATTTTCCTGGGACTAATGTCCATGCATACTGCATCTGGTGTCAGCATTCAGAGCAAAAAAAGAAAAAAGAAAAAGAAAAGAAGAAGAAGAAAAAACAGCTCAGAGAAAATAATGCTAAGGAGAAAAGATTTTTGAATACATTGCTCCATGCTTCAAAATTTAAAAAAAACCACAACATTTAGAGTTTATCTTTAACTGGTAATGAGGAAACACCATTTCCATGCACTAAACAGCAATAAGTGTGAGAGGATTTCATAATGCAATTTGCTACAGCCTACAGATATTTAAACTAAAAGAGAGCAGAGAAGCTGATATAGGGATGTCTATAACCAAATCAATCAGAAAATTTTGAGGACAATGTAGCACAAAAAGAAGATACAATTTGATTTACAAATATCAGTGAAGCAGCTTATCTGCACAGAAGAAAGTAGTTCGGTTATTGCGGTGCCATCAACAATAAAGTTTACAGTCAGTGTGAAGAAACATGTCCATTTTCAGACAGGCAGGCAATTAGCAAATAGCAAATGGGCCTTGGCTCAGAGCAGTAAACTCAACATGAAAGTGCTGCCATATCTCTGCATCTCATACTCCTGTTAAATGAAAGGAAATAAACCACCAAATTCATGATAAATTCACATTGGGTAAACTCTCTCCTTTGATACTTCTGAAATTCAGACAATGGCATTGATTTCAATACTGCATCATACAGTATTTAAGCAGTATTACTGAGGTATAATTGTATTGCATAAATACACCCACATTTTAAGAGTCCATTTTGATGACTTCTTATAAATTTACATAGTTGTGCAACTGTTGCCACAATTTAGATTTATAACAGTTTAATCACACCATCAAAGTTCTCTCATGCCCAGTTACAGTCAGTTCCTACTGACTTTTTAAAAAATATTATTCGTGTACTGATTTTTTAATTGAGATAAGATTCACATAACACGAAATTCATCATTTTAACCATTTTAAACTGCACATTTCACAGGACTTTTAGTATTTTGCAAGGTTGTGCAACCACTATCACTATCTAATTCCAGAATATTTTCATCACTCCAAAAATAAAACTCTGTACCCACTAAGCAATCATTCCCTATTCCAATAATTAGCAATGGATTTACCTATTCTAGATATTTCATATCTAAATGTAATCATACAATATGTGTCCTTTTGTGTCTGACTTCTTTTACTCAGTGTAATATTTCAAAAGTTCATCCATGTTGTAGCATGTATCAGTTCTCCATTCCTTTTGTATGCCTAAGTAATATTCTATGATATGAATATATCATATATTATTCATTTATTTATCAGATGATAAACATTTGGATTATTTCAATTTTTTGGCTATTATGAATAATGCTACTATAAACATTCTGTACAAGTTTTTGTAGAAACATGTATTTTCAATTCTCTGTGGTATAAAACTAGGAGTTGAATTGCTAGGTTTTCTCATACAGTTTTTCAGATTGTACCGTGCACAACTCAGTGAACACCATTCACCTGTAGTGAACATCATTCACCAGTGAACATCATTCACAAACTACATAACTTATACAGTGACTTTAGTTGATCTGGGCCTTTCTGAGGAAGAAATTGATTTATTCTACTTACTTCAAAAGTCTGAGTTAATTGTCAAAATAGATTTGAATGGCATTTAATGGCAGTTTCCCCTAAATGAGCCACATTTAAGTTAAGAAAAACTATACTTCTCAAGTAGTCAGTGTTCAGGTCTAAGTAAGACTATAATATAATGCTTTCAGTCTCATTAATATTCAATATCCTGGTAATTCAGGGATTAATATTTCTGCCTTTGAAAATACAAGAAAATCTGTCAAAAACCTTCTTGTACTGATAAAGGACTTTGGCAAAATCTTGAGGTACAAAATAAATGTGTGAAAGACAGTTGCATTCTTATATACCAACAACAAACAGGCAGAGAACCAAATTAAAAGCATAATCCCATTCACAATAGCCACCAAAAAAATGAAATACCTCGGCATCTTCCTAACCAGAGAAATGAAAGACCTTTACAATGAAAACTGCAAATATTGCTCAAAGAAATCCAAGAAGACACAAACAAATGGAAAAATATTCCATTCTCATGGATAAGAAGAATCAACATTGTTGAGATGTCCATCCTACCAAAGGCAATCTACAGATTCAATGCAATACCCATTAAATTACTAACATCATTCTTCTCAGTCCTGGAAATGATCAGATATTGATACGGAAGCATAAACAATCATGAATAGCCAAAACAAGCCTTAGCAAAAGGAACAAAGTGGGAGGTATCACACTTCCCAACTTTAAACTTTACTATAAGGCTACAATAATCAAAACAGTCTGGTATTGGTACAAGAACAGGCATATGGACCAATGGAACAGGATAGGGATTCCAGAAGCAAAGTCTCAATTCCTCGACCAACTCATCTTCGACAAACCCTCCACCAACAACCACTGGGGAGAGGAGAACCTATTTAGCAAATGGTGCTGAGAAAACTGGCTGACCAGATGAAGATTGAAACAGGACCCCTACCTGTCACCATACACAAAAGTCAATTCTAAATGGATCAAAGACCTAAACATAAAACCTCAAACTTAGTGATCTATCACAGAAACAAAAACCAAATTGCACATGTTCTCACTCATTAGTGGGGGACTTGAACATTAACCACAATAACACAAGGAAGAGATTGGCAGTAGTGAGACACTGCCAAAGGAGGTGGGGTGCACGTGGCAACATAAAGGGACCTGGTCTTAAACCAGGTAAAGTGAGGACCAGTTGGAAGCCCAAACTTCACCTGCACGTAGATTACTTATGTATCTAATCCTGACTTGTACCCCACATCTCTAAAATAAAATAAAATAAAATAAAATAAGTCCCACAGCCAAAACATTAGCACAAAGAAACAGAGTTGAGAAACTAGGTAATCTTCGTGAAAAGGACAAATAACATCCCATTTAA